>PVIC010007441.1:34025-51239 GCA_004025085.1 Thryonomys swinderianus | reverse complement strand
GCCACTCCTGCTTTTTTGCAGTTTCCTGTGGCATGGAGGATTGTTTTCCAACCTTTTATTTTCAGTCTATGGGTTTCCTTCTGAATTAGGTGTGTTTCCTGTATGCAGCAGATTGTAGGATCTTGCTTCTTGATCCAATCTGCTAGTCTGTGTCTTTTAATTTGCCCATTGAGGCCATTGACATTAATGGTTATGACTGGTATGGAAATGTTCAGAGCTGCCATGTTTCCCTGTTCTTGTTTATTTTTTTTCCTTCCTTGATTTTTCCCTTCTCTATTTAGTTTCTTGTTTGCCGCAATGAATTCACCCTCCTGGGTCTTGTGGGTATGGACTTTTCTGTGTTTTTTTCCAAGATATTCTTTAGAATGTTTTGGAGTGCAGGTTTCGTACTTGTGAAGTTTTTCAAGCGCTCTTTGTCATGGAAGTATCTTATTTCCCCGTCTATTCTGAAAGATAGTTTTGCAGGATACAACATTCTAGGTTGGAGGTTGTTTTCCTGCAATGCTTGAAATACTTCCCTCCACGCTCTCCTTGCATTGAGTGTTTGTGTTGAAAAGTCTGCTGTGATCCTAATGGGCTTCCCTTTGTAGGTGATTTTCTTCCTTTCTCTCACTGCTTTCAGTATTTCATTCTTTTGTTGTGCATCTGGAAACTTGGCAATTATATGTCTAGGTGTAGATTTTTTTTTTTTTTTTTTGCTTTTTGGAGACAGGGTCTTGCTTTGTAGGTCAGGCTGGCCCTGAGCTCACTATGGTGCCCAGGCATGCCGCCGCGAACTCAGCAATCCTCCTGTCTCTGCCTCCCGAGTGCTGGGATTACAGGCGTGAGCCACCACACCCAACATTATATGTGGTTACCGGGGATCAAACTCAGGTCCTTGCACTTGCAAGGCAGACGCCGGAACCACTGAGCTAACCCTCCGGCCCCTAGGTGTAGATATTTTTATGTCACAGCGTTGTGGAGTCCAATAGGCCTCATTTATCTGTATGACTATTTCTTTTCCTGTGAAGTTTTCTGTCATTATCTCTGTCAATAGCTTTTTTATGTCTTTTACACTGTCTCCTGCTTCCTCAGTGACTCCAACCAGTCTTATATTATTTTTGAGTCATCTAGAAGCTGTTGAATTGATTTCTCATGGTCTCTTGCTCTTTTCCATAGATTATATCTTTCCTGCTTGTTGGCTGCTTTGCTGTCCTCTAGGTCTGAGATTCGGTTCTCTGCTTCATTCATCCTACTTCACAAGCTTTTGTTCTCCTTCATCACACCCTGGAGCTCTGCTTGAAGCTGTTTAAAAGGTTCAATTGCTTCTGCTATCTTGGATTCTATCATCTCGCAGATCTCTTCTTTAATGATGTCTTTCACTGTAGACAGTATTCCTGTTTTGATCTCAGAGATGAGTTCTGGTTTCCATTTTACTAGATCTGCTTTAGTTACCATCTCCAAGAGTCCTGGTGCTTGAGTTTCAGTTTGCCCTATTTCTCTTTTCTCTGAAATTCCCTGTGGTGGTGATCTTTGTGTCTGGTTTTTGGTATATTTTCTCATTTCTACTCTTTCGTTGTTAGTAATGCTATTCTTTGCATGATGACAGGGCAATGTTTGTTGCAGGTCTCTTTCTTTCTATTATCCGGGGCTCTTTAGATGCGGCACCTTCCTGGGGTGTCTTCCTTGAATGTGTAATTACTCTTGGAAGTTCTCAGTTCTGACACATCACAGGAGGTATTTGAGCAGGGCAATCACATCACGTGTGTTACCATAATACAATCAATACCAATATCAGTATTTAACACAGTAAATAAAATGAAAAGTTTTGTTAAATTCTATTCTGGAGACTTTGAGCTTATGAGTTACCTCTATGTCCCTATGCCAAAATTTAGAATTAATCAGCAATGTGTATACAACATGTAGATCATAAATGCACCCTCCTAACCCTTTGGCAATAAGAGGTCACTGGGGACTCAGGGAGGTAGGGGGACAGAAGGAGAGTGAAATAGGGTTAGCAGATTTATGAAGATCACCTATACTCTAGAACCTCATATATGCCAGCAGGTAATAGAGGATAAAAGGGTGTATATAAAACAGTACCAACTGTATGCTGTATGACCGTTGGAGACTTTGTACACCTTCTTATCGTAGTATAGGAGAAGAAATAGGGCAGCCTAAGAGTCTTTTACTTCTAGGTATTGCTTCTGACAAGAAGATAGGAGAGGGTGTGGGGTCAAGAGGTGAGTAGAGGGATCTAGGAGTAGATGGCAAGATAAAAGCTAGATCCCCCCCCCCTTTCTTTTATCTTGTCTGGTCTCTCAGGGTGCCTGCAGTGTGAAGGAACGCAGGAAATGGCCCTGCTCCTCTCAGACCTGTGTCTTCACAACTCAGCTTCAGGATGGGGTAGGGCCGGCCGGCAGGCCTCAATCCTCTGTGGTGGGGGTGGGGCCCGGGGTCCGTACCTGACTCCTCACTGCATGGCTCCTGGGTGGAGTGGGCTGGTGGGCAGGCCTCAGTCTGCCACCGCCGCCGGGAAAGAGTGGTACCTGGGGTAGCCGAGTCATCTGTGTTGGCTTGGGGTGGAGCGGGCCGTTGTGCAGGTCTCAGTTTGCCGCCGCTGCCTCTAGGAACAGAATGGCGCCCAAGGCAGCCGAGTCATCTGAGTTGCTTGGGGTGGAGCAGGCCGGTGTGCAGACCTCAGTCTGCCTCCGCTGCCCCCAGGAATGGAATGGCTCCCAGAGCAGTTGAGTCCTCTGTGTCGCTCGAGGTGGAGCGGGCCAGTGTGCAGGCCTCAGTCCCCCGCCGCCGCTGCCGCCTCCAGGGATGGAATGGTGCCCAGAGCAGCTGAGTTGTCTGAGTCACTCGGGGTGGAGTGGGCCGGTGTGCAGGCCTCAGTCAGCCGCTGCCACTGCCAGGAATGGAATGGCACCCAGCGCAGCTGAGTCGTCTGTGCCACTCAGGGTGAAGTGGGCCGGTGTGTAGGCCTCAGTCCGCCGCCACCACTGCCACCGCCGCCAGGGACAGAATCGGTTTTGCCCATTTTTAATACAGTTTTTCATTTTCTTAATTTTAGGAGTTTGTATTTGATGCCAGGTATGCATTTTACAAAGATTTTCTCTCACTTGTTAGCTTGTCTTTTCATTCTCTTAATATCTTTTCCACAGCAGTTTTTCATTTTAATAAATTCCAACTCAACCATTTTTTCCTTCATAAATTTTACTTTTTGTGTTTGGTTTAAAAAGTCACAATTAAACCTAAGGCCATCAGACTTTCTCTTACATTATCTTTCAAGAGTTTCATGGTTCTGTGATTAACAGTAAGGTCTATGATCCATTTTGAGGTAATTTTGTGAAAGGGACAGTAAGGTCTATGTCTAGATCCAACACCAGCAGCCCTTTGGCATGAAGGTGTCCTGTTACTCTAGCACTAGTTATTAGTTTAAAAAAGTATACTTAGCCAGGTGTGGTGGCTCATGCCTGTAATCCCAGCACTTGGGAGGCAGAGACAGGAGGATTGCTGAGTTTGAGGCTTGCCTGGGCTACATAGTGAGCTCAGAGCCAGCCTGAACTACAAAGCAAGACCCTGTCTCAAAAAAAAAAAAAAAAGTATACTTATTCTTTTTAGTTGCCTCTGCTCCATCAAAGTTTAGTGTATGTGTGGTGTAGGTCTACTGTGGGGGCTCTCTACATTGTTTCACTTATTATTTTGTCTATTCTTTTACCAATGCCATATTGCCTTGGTTATTTTTACTTCTCAGTAAGCCTTTAAATCCAGTAATGTCAGTGGTCCAAATTTGGTCTCCTAAAATACTGTGTCGGACAAACAGTCCCTGCTACATTAGATTTAATAAATACAAAGCAGTTTGCCCTATGGAATGTTTTATAAACCAGAAGGATATCTGGCTCAAAGTGGAATCACATCACATAACCCTATCATTGCCTCAGAAAAACCCCTCACTTCATTGTGGCATTCTTTTTGTTTCTGTGGTCCCAGAAATCAATCTCAGGACCTTGAGCCCACCAGGCAGGAGTGGAAACACTGAGTTAAAACTCTGACCAATATTGTGCTTTTAATGTTAAGCTCCAACACCTTACTGTTATTATGAAACAAAGTAACAGACTTGTGTACAGTTTAATACCCTTCCCACAACTTTGCAAAAATTACTTATTCCAGCAGAGCTGTTACATTAGGTTTTTTGTAAATATGCCACTGTCATCTACTGTGTTTATTTCTTCCTTTCCTTTCTGTAGGATTTCTAGGAAAACGCTTAGAAGGAGTAGTGAGAGGGACCATGCATGCTGTTCACCTGACATTTATTTTTTTCAGTACTAAGGATTGAACCCAGAACCTCATGCACACTACATAAACATTCTGAGTTAGTTCTACCCACCCCATCCATTTTTTAATAATGGATAATGAACCAGGGCCTTGGAATTAAGCTCCTTTTTGGTACCACCCCCCAAACCTCCTTTTTCTCAAGACAAAGTCTCACTAAAATTGCCCAGGTGGGACTGCACTTCATGATCCCAGAGTTTTAAAATTATAGGCATATACAATGATGACCTTTTTAAACAACAGGGGTCTGGCTAAGTTGCCCAAGATGGCTTGAGCTTGCAATTCTCTGTCTCAACTTCTTGAGTGACTGAGATTATCGACATGAGAGAAATACCAACCTCATATAATGAGTTAAGACGTATTATCTACTTCTGTTTTATTGAAGAATTATAGAGAGCCATTATAATTCCTTTGTTTGGCAGAATCATGGGATGTTAAAACCTAATTGTCAGGCCTGCCCCAAATCCAAAATGAATGAAAGGTTGCTCTTAGTAGGCACCTGCAACTGCCCAGATAAGGCTCACAAATGTGGCTGGAAGCCCCCTGGCACCAAGGAGTCCTGGGAGTGCAACACACCTGACAGGACTACCCTAGGTATCTAAATTATAAGTGTTGCACCCCAGACTCCCTGGCCCCTTCAACATAAGCCCTACATAAGCCTAGTTCCTTTCCCAATCAACTGCTAAGAGCTCTCTCCCTGGTATGAGCCCATTTGCTCCAGAGTGAAACCTCTCCCGGTTGGCTGCCAGATCTCCTGATTTTAGTCTCTGCTAACTGTAATAAACTCTTTTCTTCACACCATACATTCTCCTTTTTCCAAGTCAATTCTTAACAATAGTTTAGTTTTTCAGAGAGAAATATGAAAAATGTATTAAATGTTGATGTGTAAAATAAATAGTAGTTGCCTGTTCTTTAATCTCAACATATCTTCTAGGCAATGGTTCCAATAATTTAAAAACTAGTATATATGTAGTCTTTCCTACAGTTATGAAGTTATGAGTTATTAATCTCTTAGTACTTTATTATAGCCTTTTAGAAAGAAAACTTATAAAATAAGCAATTTGTGGTCACACAGCTATGACAGAAAATATCATCTAACTCAAGTTAAATTCTAACACTAATTTTATTTACTTTGCATTTTAATCATTACTAAAACAAGCAAAAATTAGAGATTTGGATCTAAAAAAAGAAGCAAAATTAATCAAATAGGAGGCAACTTGTCAACTCAATCTTAGGATAGGGATGGAACATAACATGCAGCAATAATGTTTGTTCTACACATTTTGACCGGCACAGCACAGCAGTTAAGACTGCCAGTGCTTAAATGATTCCATCATTTGCTAAATGGGTAGGGGCCTTAGTTAGCCTATGGGAGTCCTATTTCTTTCTTTGTTAAAATGAGTTGATCAATATTATCTTTACAAGGTTTTATAAGGATAAAAATATTAAACTAAATAAAATCCATATAAAGACATTAAATAAAAGTCAGACATTGTTTTCTTTAGTGATTTGCTTTGCGTCACAATTTGTGCTTGCTCTGTGTCTATGTGGGGTTTGCTGTTGTGTTTGCAGTGCTGCGGACTTAATCAAGTCCCTGCACAGGCTGGCTAGGTGCTACACCACTGAGTTACAGCCCACTGCCACTGTGTTCTACAGTAACAAAATTTATTCAATAAAGAAAACTGTTTAGAAATTTGTGTCTTACCTAAAAATTCACTCTACATACACTAATAATATGTGACCCACAATTTGCTTGTTAATTTAGTATAGCCCTTTCAGACCATAAGGAGAAAAATGTGGCAGATCTTTTCACAGTATCACCATCTGGAATTTCAAATGACAAAACTGTGAATGATTTCAATGTTAAGTACAAAATGTACTTTTGCGGTCAAAAAAATTCAAGGATAAGTTCTTTGCACTTTCTGAAAATACTCCCTAACTCTTTAAATTCAACTAGCAAGGATCTGTGTAACTAGCAAGAAAATACTACTCAAAGTTTAAAGAAAAGAAAAAGAAAAATATAGCAGTGTAAACCTCCTCAAAGGCAGAGTAATTTACAATGGAAACTTATCAGTCACTGCAGGTATTTTTCCTGGTGGGAAAGTCTTCTTGGTAGCACCCTATCAAAAACCATCCTTCCTTACTAAACTAAGATAGACCCTTGAGGTACAATGATTCCAACTGGCATGTCTCACTTTTACAATGGTGCAAAAGTGATAAACAGTAAGTAGAAACTGTGTTTCAAATTTTGGACTCTGCTCTAGTCCATAGCTAGCACTATGCCATGCAATACTCTCTCCAGATACAGGCATCACCTGGGAGAGCTTCTTGTCTACATGTACCAACTGCTGCCAAGCTATGATAGCCAGTAGGCCACGTGTATTCAGTGTAGTTTTAACTTACTATATTTTCAACTCGCAATGGTTTCATCAGGACAAAACCTCAATTAAAGGTCAAGAAGCATCCATATAGATTTTCCTAAAGAACATAATCAAGGTAACAGAGCAAAAAATGGTCAGATCACAGAAGTGACTGCCAGTATCACAAAAACTTATCCTGAAAGTGAACAAGCACCCACCCCCATCAGTTCCGTCTGGAAAGGTTCACAGTGCTTGATGGAAGCAGTACTGACAAGCTTTCTACAGCCAAGAAACCAACTGGGAACATTTGCTTTAAAACATCCTTCCAACTAACAGTACATAGGATGTAGTAGATTTTGAAGAACTACTGAAGACTTGGCTGATTCGTTTTTAGGTAATGAACTGGACACCAAATTGTTTCTTTACAAAAGTCATGGCTTTACCTGCAGGTTCTCTTTGGCCTACTTTCCTCCAAATGTGGGACAATCTTGGATTCAAAAGGAAATCTTGAGGCTGAGAAAGCAGCTCAGTTGTAGAGGACATGTTTGGTACACAAGAAGCTCAAAACCAAAGCAAAACAGAACAGAGCACTTCAAAATCCTGAGCTTATTAATTATTCTTTAAAACAATTGATTCACACATACCCCAACAAATAATCCTAAATAAACTGCTGCTTAAGTCCTATGGCTTGTTCAATTCTCAACAAATATACACTTTAAAAATTATGTATTTGCATATTTAATATTGAGATATAATACATAAACAAGCACACACACACATACATATATGTACAGCAGAACAGAGCTATCTTATTCCAAGACTATTTTGAGGAACAATTTTCTTATACAGTCAAAGTGGTTTTTTTTTTGGCTAAATGTTACTTAGTTATCCCCTCTCCCCCACCAAAAACTGTACCATAATGACCTCAACTTCCACTTAGGACACCGTGAACAGCTTTGTGAAAGCCACCACATCATTCAATGATCCCTATGCTAAGACCACATGCAAGAAATAAACACTAAGAAAATCTGGCCCCTTCTAGAAACTAATATATTTTATTTCAACTACAGACTGAAAGAAACCAGAACCAAATTCATAGTCCAAATTTACCAAATTGTACCCTAAGATTTAAACATTCTCTTGCAAGTAAATTATAACTCCATCTTTTTTTAAAAAAAAGTTCAATTTTAGTAAACTAGGATAATTATTTTAGGATTTTGCAACAGACTATCACTATTCCTATTGTCTTGACTATCTACTAATTGTTTACCTTGTCCTAAAACTATTCCTTTTGTGAAAAGTTCATTTCACCCCAGTCTTTCTTCTGTTGAGATACAAGAAAACCTGAAAAGACTCCTCAACACACAGAAGAAAATGGAACAAAACACTCAGGGCTTCACCTTAGCTAGTCCTGGCAAGCAACTGTCATCATCTGAGGAGATCAGCAGGAAAAATGAACCCTAACCGATCCCATGGGCGAGCACTGAGGACAAAGAGGGAACACAGGTGTGCTAACATGCTGCAGGGAAAAATAAAAATACCTGAGGTGAAACTGTTTGTCCAGAGAAGAACCATGGAGGGTGGAAGACAGGTGAATCCTATGGAACTGATTGCTCGTGCTCATGTCTGAGTAAATCTGAGGCACGTGAGTCATTTGGGGCTTTATGTCAAGAGAGACATAGATGAAGACAGAAGGGTCAGTTTTTCACCTTTGTCGTCCTTTAGTCAGGTTTGAACTCAGCTTGTAGGAAGGTTACTACAAACATCAAGTTCCCAAAGAGAAATTAGTTCAAATAAAGTTCATACTGACTACTTAGAGTAATCAGTAATCTGCCACCTAGTTTCAATTTCTGTGATGTACCACAGTTACCCACAGTCAACCAAGGCCTGACAGTAATAAACTGAAAATGTTAGGAAACAATTCATAAATTTTAAATTACACACTGTTCTAAGAGCATAATAAAACCTGATGCCATACTGCTCTGTCCCACAAAGGACATGAAGCATTCCTTTGTCCAGTGTATCCACACTGTATATATTACCTGCCTGGTAAGGCACTGAATCATCATGGTATCCACCGTGCTTATGTTTCAGTAGACTTTATTTTAAGAAGCACAGGAGTCATAAACACTAGCAATTAAGATATGCCAAGGAAGCCATGACAGTGCTGCTTTAATTGAAAAGGTCAAACTTCTCAACTTAAGAAAATTCATCACATGCTGAGATTACCAAGAAGAAGCATTAACTGTCTATCTATGGAACTGTAAAGAAGGAAAATCATGCCAGTTTTGCTGTCCACACCTCAAGCTGCAAATCCTATGGCCACAGAGTATAAGTGTTTAAGATGGAAAAGGCATTAAATTACAGGCTTCATTCTCTCTTTAAGCATCCAATGGGTTTTTAGAATGTATCTCTCTTAAATTAGGGTGACTAAGGTATTTACAATTAGTTCGCTAATACACAATTTAAACAATTTGGTTAATATGTTCGTATTGGGTAGGAAGAAATTATGCTAAAAAAAAAAGTCTTATCTTAAAATTCCCAACTCAAGAGCCTTAACTGAACATTATTTGTAATAGATATCCAAATCTAAGTGGTCAGCCACATGGTAAGAAGGCAGAAACTTCTAACTGGGCAGTCCCAGCAATTGCCACTTAGGCGCTGATAACACAGACAGCACGTGTGCCAGGGGAAAGTGATACTTAAAGAAAAATAGCATACAATGTCTTCTACACATTTCAATTTGCTATAAACCCAGAATACAAATAATATGCTGTTACCTGGCTGAAACAAATCCTGAAACATATAAACTACTACGATAATTTTACTTATGTTGTTTCCTAGTCTGAAATGCCGTTTTCATCTAGCTGGTTGCCCCAACTTAAGCTACTCAGAAGATGAGATCAATATCACTTTCTCTTTAAAGAGTATAGAAACATCACAGGTCCATTGTACTGCAAACATACAGCAGAAAACAAGAACCATTATTAGGATTTGTCCCTCTAGAACACAAAACAAAAGGCCAAAGGTGTTAAAAAAAAAAAAAGTACAACACGGTCCACCCTCCATCGACTCTTCAGTTGCAGCAGGGTCAATGTTTGTACCCAAAGGGGCAAAAGTGACTGGGAGGGGACAGTGAACAAAATCTCAGGCATTACAAAAAAGGTCGAGAAACCTAGAGAGATCAGCTATTAACATTTTGCCACATCTGTTTTCTCTCTTTACACATACACATAAATTATCTTGAATGAGTAATTTCAAAGTTACTTGTGGCACTGTGACATTTCATTCCTAATGTCAACCTATAACCACTATTCTATATAATCACAAGTTTACACTGTGAAAATATGTCATATTATTACTAAATGCAATCTCCACTGTTAAATTCATCCAACTACTCTAATAATGCTCTTTGTATTTGTTCTACCACCCAATCCAGTATTCAATGCAGGATCCATCATACAACAGTTAATCCCCATGTCTCTTTAGTTTCTTTTAACCTTCCTTTCCATGTAGTTAGTAATGAGATCCACATACCAAAACAGACCTTTTATGAAGCATTGAAGGCTTCATATATAGTACAACCACTGAAATCTAAAAAATAACTTCACTCCTTAGTGGAGGAAAATTTCCAAGAACTTCAACCATCTAAATGAAAATTGCAGTTTAAAAAACAAAGTATCAACATCATGAGATACTGACAATTCTGCATTCCTCTCCTGTGAAACATCACGTATGGTGTTTTACTTGTAGTGCCCCTTGTGCATATCCTTGGCCTTCTCAAACCTTTTGCCCATGCTGTGCCCCTTCTCATGAATACCATTCTACCTTAGCCTGTCTTTTGCCCTTACACAGAACAAAGTTGACATGAACATTAAAAAATAAAGAATCTGGCATGTAACTCTAACTAAAGGAACACAATCTTTCATATCTATATGTGTTATCACTTAGTAATAGGCCCATTATACGTGTATGATAAATATTTTCTGAAATTAAAAACTCAAGATAAATGTTTGGGGTTGAAAGAGAAAAAGGAGACAACAAACTAGAGTATACTGCTCTGGTATAAAAGTGTCTGAATACATAAAAAGAAAATTCACTTAAACCAGAACACCCTTCCCCAAAACTAAGCAAGTCAACTCCAATGTTATCTCTGGTTATAAAGGTATGTAATATGCAAACCAGTGTTTTTCTAGAATTAAAAGTACTCAGAGGTCATACTTCTAAGTATTTTATTTAGATTGAGAAAGAACAATGGCCTAGTTGCTGAACAGTATTATGTGATTCCTACTGAGATAATTACCCATTTGTTACAAATTTCTGCATGCCCTGTGAGCAGGCATTAACAGCTCTGTTTCAGACTACCTTTTAAGGATGTCTGTATAGCAATAGCCTTCAGATGCACACATTGCATACTCGGGAGCCAAAGTTTGGACTTTCTCAATTCAGGAGCTCCTGCCCAGTAACACATCCTATGTATGTTCAACTGTCATCCAGCCACCTCCCAACATCCTATGGTACTGGTGCTTTGAAAACTGGTGTAAGAAATGCTAGTTTGTTTCATCTTCCCCACATTCATGACACTGTGATGGACTAATTTACTAGCTTGTAAAAATGATCTCCTCATAGCTTCTGACAAGGAAAATTTGTACATCTGTAAAAATAAGAATATGGGAAAATATGATTTCATAAGTATAACGTTCTTTACTGATACATTTTAGGTATACATTATGATCACATTCATCATTGAGAATTTGTACCAGTACATGATACAATTGAATAGTTTTTCCCACTGCCCTACCCACCTGTTAAACACCCTAAACCCCCAAATACATAAGCTTTGTTTTCCTTTTTTTTTTTTCTTTTTTGAGAGAGGGTCTCACTTTGTAGTTCAGGCTGGCCCTGAGCTCACTGTGTAGTCCAGTAAACCTCAAACTCAGCAATCCTCCTGCCTCTGCCTCCCAAGTGCTGGGATTTCAAGTGTGAGCCATCACGCCCAGCACTGTGGTATGTGGTACTGATTGCTGGTGGGTGTGAGTCACCACACCCAGTATCACTGTATGTGATTACCTAGCGGGGATTGAACCAGGGACCTTGCGCTTTCTAGGCACGTGCCAGAAACACTGAGCTAAATCTTTGGCCCTTGTTTCCTTTTTACCATTAAATTTTTCTTTCCTTTCTTTGCTATCCCCTGTGGTCCCCACCCCTCAGTTCCTCTTCCCTTTTGAACATTTCTCCCTACTTCACAATACTTATATTTTGGACCTCATTTACACCCTCAGTTTCTCACACTAAAGAAACAATATAGTATTTACACATTTGTGTCCATTTAGCTATAAATGTCTCAAGTTTATCTTTTTTATGGCTACACAGTATTCCATTTTATAGAAAAAACACATCTTCTTTATCTACTCACCAATTGATGAGCTTTCCAAGATTTAGCTATTACAAACCATGACACTGTAAACATGGGTGTCCATATGTTGCTGTGGTATGATTTTTTTACTAATTATTTTTTCAGAATATTATGGCAACTGAATCAAATGTCTTTTTTTTAATTGAATTCTTTAAGGTAGCTGGAAAGGTAGCTCTGTGATATATTATGCACCTGCCAGGCATCTTCTAAGACACACTAGTTTACAAAACAGAAGAATATTTTGTACGTTTTCCTAGCCACTAACTAAAAATGCTCTTGATATGATGGCCTCTTTAGCTAAACGCTTTTCACTGGAAAGAATCCCATGAAATTTTGATATATGACCACAGGCACTTCACCCAAAAGCCCACTGTTTTATCCCCAATAAGGTTCATGGACTGCCGATGGTGGTAGTGTTACGCACCCTCCTGTAAACAACAGAGGTGATTCAGCTTGGTCATAACAGTCCTGGTTTTACCATTAACAAATTATCCAAGGAACCAAGGCATGTTCCCCTAATTCAGTGCTTTATTCTCTTGCCTGTGTGCCAAGACTTCACTAGACAGTGACTATAATCACTTCAACTCCACAATTCTTAAACACATATGCTGTGATTCAACATGACAGCATGAAGTACTTGTCTCAGAGATTTTGGGAGTGGAGGTTGTACTGGAGATTGAACCTAGGGTTTCTGCAAATGCTAAACATGAACTCTATCACTGAGCTATGCCATCCTCACCCCTAACTTTGTTTTAAGGAACATCAGATATGGAGAAGTTATGCTGTTATCCCAAAGGGATCCAGTCTTCTTTTTCAGGCATCAATTCACATTACCAGAAAATGAATCTGGATTTCAAACTCTGCTCGAGTCCGGCACACTGCTAATCACAGTTCTTCCCTTGTCCATTATAACTGTAATCACCCAGCCTATAAGAACAAGTTTAAGATTATTGCAAATTTTTCTTGTATAATGTCTAGAGATTAATGAAAGCGGTCTTAGAGGGGGGCTATAGAAGGTTTTAAAAACATCAACTCTACCTTATTAAGTTTTATAGCAATATACTTAACCCCTTTAAGCCATTTTCTTCAGATGATATTTATCAATTACAAAAGACTGCCATTTGTAAAAATTACATGAGATTTTTTTCATGAAGGAACAATAGTAAGCATTCAATAAATGACACATAACATTACCAAATGTTAAACTTTATGTGCCCCACCTTTATGCTAGCTTCTCTAAATTTTCCCTGTCAAAATCCTATCCATTTTTTAAACCCTTTCTTAAATTCCATTCATCCTCAAGGAATTCCAAACACCTGCTTCTTTCCGATTGTCAGTCTGATTTATGGTGCTTAAAGAGAAATACACTATTAGTACCCAAGAAAATATATGAATATATTAAGAGGTAAATGCTGGCTTTCTAGTTAGCAGAATACTGGGGTAGTAGTTTAATATTAACCAAGAAAAAATACTCAGTGTGAAGCTAAACTTAAAACAGAAAAGAGGGCAGAAACAGCAGAGTGGCCAGTAAATACAAGAGTCACTTCCTGGCATTTTGGCTTAATTAAAAAAAGGTAAGCAAACAGGTCTAAGAAGTTAAAAGAAATTATTTTGCATGATTCTATGCAGTAACCTCAGGAACTGAGGTTACTATTTTAGAAAACCAAAGGACCCTTTATAACCTTCAAGAAAATATGCTTTCTACAATGAAAAAATTCTTTAAATATAAAGAAATAATTTACAACTACATGGCAATTTTTATCATTTCATGTTTTAAATTACTAAGAAAATTTTTGTCGTTCTGGCACTTAGCACTTTCTACCAAAATTTACTTTGCATTCAACTTTAAAAGTTATATCCTCAGGAGTTCCCTTTCTTTAAACTTTATGTTTCTTATCAGTTCTCCTAAACATCTTCTTGGACTACGGCATATATTTTAAAATTTCATAGTATTGACATAGAACCAAACTATACACCATAATCTCTTTTTACAATTTATCATTCTCTAAGGGAACAAATGACAGAAATTAAATGTTTCAAGGTGACTTTAAAATTCTTTGTTAGCCGGTGTGGTGGCTCACGCCTGTTATCCCAGCACTGGGGAGGCAGAGACAGGAGGATTGCTGAGTTCGAGGCTTGCCTGGTCTACATAGTGAGCTCAAGGCCAGCCTGAACTACAAAGCGAGACCCTGTCTCAAAAAAAAAAAAAATTCTTTGTTAAACAAATTTCAACTTCCAGTTTTTACTTCTTCTTGATCAATTTTTCCCAATATAAATAGTTAGAGTGGGTCCTACTTGCCCTGTTTGTTGGTTAAGAAATCTTACTGTAATTTCCTTTTTATTAAGCACCCAAAGTTTTGTCTGAAGTCAAAGCCCAGTCTTATGCATTTAAGAGATAACTACTGAATGACATATATGTAATGTTAATACTTCAAATTTATACTGAGTACAAAGTTCTAAAAGCCTTCTCTAAATTTTTAGGATTATTCTTGTTAGAAAAATCTATTGAAGGATCAATGATAATTTTTCACAATTTAAAATATTAATAGTCCTTCACTTAGCATTTAATTCTACATTTCAGGGCCTGGGATTTAGCTCAGTTATTCTAGTGTCTGTCTTGCAAGCATAAGGTCCAAATATGATCCCCACATACCACAATGCCGGGCATGGTGACTCATGGCCACCAGCAATCAATACCACATACCACAATGTAGGGTGTGGTGGCTCACGCCTGTCATCCCTGCACTCGGGAGGCAGAGGCAAAAAGGACTGCTGTGAGTTCAAGGCTTGTCTGGGCTACATGGTGAGCTCAAGGCCAACTTGAACTATAAAGCAAGACCCTGTCTCAAAAAATTAAAATTAATTCTACGTTTCAATGTTTACTTCAGAGTTTAAAGATCATCACAGTCATTTTAAAGTTACATAAGACCTTGGACATCTCATGCTGGTCACAAAACATAAATTGATTTTTGTTGGGGGGGTGGTCCTAGCAATTAACTCAGAACCTTGCACTTACCAGGCAGGCACAGGGCCACTAAGCTAAAGTCCTGTTGCTGAAAGTTGGCCTTGAAGAGACAAGAGAAAATTCAGAAACTCTGGAAACTATACCTAAAGAGAAAAAGGATTGATTCCTAATTTTCAATCTTATGAGTTATGAATATACCATAAAAAAGTAGAGCTCAGACAGGATGCTAATTCAGGAATGGGAAGAATGGACTAATAGTTATACTGCTGTTGTTATTAAGTAAACTAAAAACTATGACACTAACTTTACCCCATTATGAAAATAAGCTTTTCTCAGGAATATGAGAGATGAGAAGACAGAATTATTCACTGTCTCAAAAAAATATTTTCACCCTGATAGAGATTCTATGTCACTGTTCATGTCATTTCACACTCAACTTCATTTTTTAACAGTATATGACACAATTCTCATTTTTTCCTATTCCTCTACCCCCCCATAACCCACCACTCCCTAAATACATAAGCTTTGTTTCCCTTTATTACCATCACATTTTTTTTCTTTACCCCTCTTTCCTTACTCCTCCACATTTCCCTTTGAATACTTTCTATTTCACAGTATCTGTCATCATTCTAAAACTCGTTAACATCTTCAGTTTCTCATAGTACCGGACAGATATATTTACACATCTGTGACCTATTTATGTCTTATGTCCTGAGTGTATATATCCATTTGAGTATGACTCAAACGTACCATTCTTTAAGGCAGTTACACTCCATCTTACAGAAAAAACACATCTCCTTTATTCAGTCTCCAGTTGATGGACACTCGGGTTGTTTCCAAGATTGAGCTATCACAAACTGAGCTGCTATGAACATGGGTGCCCATATGTCACTATGATATGACTCTCTTAATTCTTTTGTGTCTATTCCTAGCAGAGAAATAGCAGGGTCAAATGGGACCTATAATCCTAGTATTTTTAGGAATCTCCCCATTCACTTCCATAGAGATTGTACCAGGCTACATTTCTACCAATAGTGGAGAAGGGTTCCTTTTTCTCTGTAGCCTCGCTAGGTTTTGTTGCTGGCTAATTTTGAGATAGCAGCCATTCTTTGTGGAGTGAGATGAAATCTTAAGTGTTGTTTTCATCTGCATCTCTGAAATGACCAGCGATGTTGAGGATTTCTTCATATGCTTCTTGGCAGCTTTTACTTCTTCCTCTGAAAAGTGTTCATTTCAGCTGCCAATTTTTTAACTGGGTCTTTAAATTTGGGTGGACTGATTTTTTTAAAGCTCTTTATATGTTCTAGGTAGCAGGCCTTTGTCTGAGATTCAGCTGGAAAAGATTCTTTCCCAATTTGTTGTCTTTTCATTCTGCTGGTGGTTTCCTTTGTTGTGCAGAAGCTTCTTAATACAAAGAGATCCCACTTGTTGACTTATTCTGCTAGATCTTGTGCTATAAAGGTTTTGTTCATAAAGTCTTTTCCTCAACCCATGTCTCCAAGAGTTTTACCTAACCCGTCTTGCAGCAGGTTTAGTGTTTCTGTTTTTACATTTAAGTCTCTAATCCACTTTGATTTTAGTTTAGTACATGGTGAAAGTGATAGGTCTAGCCTTAGTCTTTGGAATATTAAAGCCCAGTTTTTCCAGCACCATTTGTTAAACAGGCTATGTTTCCTCAACAGAGGATATCTGGCTCCTTTGTCCAGATGAGGTGACTTAGTGTACCTGGATTTATTTCTGGATCTTCTAACTTATTCCACTGATCCTCAGATCTGATACTTTGCCAGTACCATGCAGTTTTTACCACAGTGGATTTATAGTAGTTTCGAGTTGGGGATCATAATACCCCACACACACCGTGTCCTTGTTGCTTAGAAATGCTTTTGCTATTCTAGGTCTTTTGTAATCCCAGATGAATTTTCAAATAATTTTTCTCTAGATCTGTGAAATATACTATGGGATTTCAATTGGGATTGCATTGAATCTATATAATAGTTGTGAGAGTATAGCCATTTTGACAATGTTGGTTCTTCCTACCCAGGAACAAGGGATGTCTTTCCACTTTCTGATAACTGTCTTCTACCTCCTTTTGCAGAATGCTGTAGTTTTCAGAGTTTTTTTTTTTTTTTTTTTGAGACAGGGTCTCACTTTGTAGT
>PVIC010007441.1:13939-33925 GCA_004025085.1 Thryonomys swinderianus | reverse complement strand
AAGGCTATTGATTTTTGAGCAGTGAACTTGTATCCAGCTACACTACTAAATTTGGCAATTGTCTAGCAGTCTTTCAGTTGAGTTTTAGAACCCACTATATAGAGAAGCATGTCACTGCCAAATAATGACCGTTTAACTTCCTCCTTACCTATCTTTATTCCTTTTGTTTTGCCTAATTGCTGTGGATATTTCCAGCACTATATTGAACAAGAGTGGTGACAGCAGACATCCTTGTCTTGTTCCTGATTTTAGTGTGAAAGGTTTCAGTTTTTGACCACTGAGGATGCTGATTGTTGTTTTCTCATAAACAGCTTTTATTAGTTTGAGATAAAGTTCATCTATTCAAGTTTTCTGTAGGGTTTTGATCATGAGTGGGTGTTGGATTTGTCAAATGCTTTTTTTTTTGGCATCTATTGAGATAACCATATGGTTTTTGCTCTTGAGTCTGTTAATACAGTGTATTGCATTTACTTATTTACGTATGTTAAACCTGACTTGCATCTCTGAGATGAATCCAACTTGATCAGGATGTATGATTTTAATAACCCTCAGTATTGTTTCCTAATATCTTATTGAGGATTTTTGCATCAATATTCATTAAGGAGATTGGCCTGGAGTTCTTTTTTTGGTTGGGTCTTTCACTACTTTTGGAATCAAGGTAATAGTTGCTTCCAGGAATGAATTTGGGAGTACTGTTTCCTTTTAATTTCATTAAAGAGTTTTAGAAGTACTGGCATTAATTCTTCTTTAAAGGTTTTGTAGAATTCAGCAGTGAATCTATCAGGACCAGGACTTTTCTTTGTTTTTTTTTTTAATTGAATTCTTTATTGGTACAATTTATATACATCTCATAATCACATATAACATTGGGAAATTTGTACCAGTATATGACACAAGTTAATTCTCATTTTTACCCATATCCCTACCCACCCACACCTCCCCACCCCTTTTATACATACTCTTTTATTTTCTTTCTGAATCATATTTATTCCTTCCCCTCATTACATTCCCATGTTGGTAGGTTTTTTATTACATATTCAATTTCACAGATTGATATTAGGGTATTTAATGTTTCTGTATCTTCTACATTCAACTTTGGAATCAACTTCATTTATTTTGAGATTAATTTGGTTTCTGAAAAAGATAAACTCCACATAGTAGTAACCTATGAGGGAAAGGAGACAAATTCATCTAGTGTAGTAGCAAGGGAATTCACATTATCTTGTTACAAATGTAGAAGCACATCAATATTTAATAAAGCTAAGTGGTAGGTGCATAGGTTTATGATAAGAACATAATGAGGCAGGGGTGTAAATTGCTTTGTTCATCTCTCAATCCACCAATCTGTACCCCAGAATGGAAACTCCACAGCTAATAAAAATCTTGGTCAAAGGAGAAATATTTGGAAATATTATATATTTCAGAAGAAGACAAATTAAGGTAGTAGACCAGGTGCATTAGAGAGATGCCATCACAGCACTAGAGACAAGAGTCAGAGATGCTCCAAAGGACAGGCAAGCATCAAACAGAAACCGATGATATCATTTTACTAATAGTCAGTCTGGGTCAGTAACTATTCATGATAGTGCCTCTAAAATTATCCTTAATTTTTTCCAATTCTATAGCATGTTACAGATGTTTGGGCCATATGTCTTATTTAGACTGTCATAAGCAGTTTTTGTATTTTCCAATGTGTTTTTAAATAGTTACGATTTTCCAAGTCACATGACAATTTTGATTTAATTTCCCAACACCCAAATAATGCTGAAATAAGAGGAGTGCTAACATACTCTCTCCAAATGACATCACTAAATAATCAGTTTAAAATCTAATTGGACTTCCTACAACAGCCCTTTGAATTTCACCTAAAGGGAATTCACCTAAAGAAACTGTTAAATATGCAGCTTTAGCAAACAGTAATTAAGTATCAGAATAGATATTTTAATAACATTTGCATAAGTAACTTCAAAAATCTGTTTCAGTTTTAGTATATGTGCTGCCGAAGCGAGCACCTGTTTCAGTTTTAAGAAAGCAAGAAAATAGTATTTGATATTTGCAAAACATGGTACAAAAAAATACTGTCAGCAGGAAATGGACTGATCAGTATGTATATTTAACCTCCATAAAACATGTAAATAACTGACCTAACTAATGAAAACAGTAATTCTTTCCTCCTTATAGTAGGAAGGAAATGATAACTCATTATAAGGCAGTTAATCATTGAGGCTTTGGGTCTTTGAGTCTAATGTAGTGAACAATTTTCAAAAATAAATGTGGTATCAACAATGTTCAATTCAAGGTAACCAGGGTAAATGCAAGAGTATCATTTGAATTTAAAATGTGACGTATTACTATTACAAATCTAAGGATGATTTTTGGAGCTAATTGTATAAAAAAAATGTTGTGAGACATGACTAGGCCCAGTTCAAGTCCTCGGAACAGACTCTCATTACACCTGCATGTAATAACCACCTAATGAACTGAGCCCAGGCCACCCACAAACCAATCAAGTCAATCCTTGGTATGTGGGACTCTGGCACCAACACTTGTGAAACTTGTGAAGGTACTAAGGGTTGAGAAACACCACTCTAACTTCTGAACAATATAAATCCAACTTAGTGATCGACAAAGAGAAAACACAAATGTGCAAAATATAGCTTAAAAAAAAAAAAACCTTAACCTACCACCTCACTTTTCTTTTTGTTTTAGCCATGGGTTGACAATATTTTTTCAAAGTGCTTCTAACAATTCAGCTCAAACAAATTGTTTTACCACTGAAATAAACTCTAAGAAACTGATCAGACAAGACAGAGAAGCCACAGAACCCAGGAGGAATGGAAGTGTCTTTTACACAATCCCTGCACCTGGCTGCAATAGTCTACACCCTGCCATAAATGTGTGATGAAAATTTTTTTCTCTGGACTTACATCTTTTTTTTTTTTTTTTTTTGAGACAGGGTCTCGCTTTGTAGTTCAGGCTGGCTCTGAGCTCACTATGTAGCCCAGGCAAGCCTCTAACTCAGCAATCCTCCTGCCTCTGCCTCCCGTGTGCTGGGATTACAGGCGTGAGCCACCACGCCAAGCATTGTGATATGTGGTATTGATTGCTGGTGGGCGTGAGTCTCCACACCCAGCATTGTATGTGGTTACCAGGGATTGAACTCAGGACCTTGTGCTTGCGAGGCACGCGCCGGGGCAACTGAGCTAACCCTCCGGCCCCATTAATCTTATTCTTATTAACTGTGGCAAAAATAAAAAGCCTCAATGCTAATGATCAAAGTGATTCATCCCAATCAATGAAAATCACTGTCTCAAAGCAAACCTTTAAAAGCCCCTTACACACTTGATATGGCAAGGAATCTTTATGTACAAATACTGCACAACTATATTTTTTAAAACAGTACTTAAATTTTACATATGTTAAAGTACTAATTAATATTCAGAATGAAAGACAACAACAAATTCATTTACTGCCTATCCCTTAGAGAAATTCTACCAGTTGAACTTCTTTTTGAGAAGAGCATTTACCATAAAAGTAGCTTGCATTTACACTGTTTGCACATATCTTAGACTAAGAATCAATTAATTCATTCAAACAATGGATAGTAATCAGTTACCCACTCTTAAATGCTTACTTTTGAAGACAGTGCATAAAGCTCAGGGTAAATGAGAAGAAAGAGGAAAATAGGAACCCTTGGACTTTGTAATGCAAAATAGGGACACATTTACTCTTTTATGTACTGGTTACCAATCTATCCCCATCAGAGCTAAAAAAAAAAAAAAAAAGCTATAGTGTATGAGTATTTATCATACTATTTTTCATAACTGCACTATCCCAAAATCCATGTGGTGACTTCTTACCTTTCAATCATTCAATCAATATGCTATCAAAGGAAAGCAAGAATAAAACTCAAAAGACCTGAAGGGGGCAACATTGGAGAAGAAATTCCTCATTTAAAAAATAAGCAAAGTGCTTTAAAAGACATCTGGAAACTTACTCTCATTCCCATACAGAAAAATATACACTTTACTATCAAAACTTGAAGCTATTTATTTTTGCAAGAAAATAAGTTAACTTCTATTAATTTAGAACCAATTTCAGGGGGGTCCTCTAAGCAAATCCATCTCCAAACATAAAATAGAAGAACAGTTTACATATGCTGTTCTATCAGGAAGCCTTTCCATTGACAAGAAATAACATCTAATTTATTTCATCCTTCTGGAAGATTTCAAAGGGCAAGTGTGACCTTAAAGGATGAATACAAGGCACACAAGCTAAACACATCTAACAAATGATCTATTCAGGGATGGCGAGACTTTGAGGTTTCAGTGGTAATAAACACCCTGTTTGGCACATGTGCCATAGCTTTGCCACCACTGGCCTAGTTAGAATGATTATTGCCTGAGTATATTCTCGATGACAACAATATGTAATACATTTAAAAAGGTTTATTATACAGTTTAGGCTCTAGAAGTGTGAATGCAGTTTCACAAATTTTACCTAATCTTAGTGAAATTAAAGAATTCAGCAGAAAGAAAAGTGAGAAGATATCTAAAAAACTAATAAAACTATCCCCTAATGTGATTAGCTTAAGGGTTTTTCTTTTTGACACAATGAGCTCATAGCTGCCATCAAGAGATCACTTAATTTTTAAAACAAATTGAGTTAAAGTTGACATACCATATAATTCACTCACTTAATAGTGTACAATCTAATGGTTTTTAATAAATTCACTGAGATGTGCAACTACCACTCATAATCTGTGCTTCAGGAAAGAGGTTCTAGGAACCATGCCTAGCACCTTGTGCATGCTAGGTAAGTGTTCTACCTCTGAGCTACATGTCCCTGACCCCCAAATCAATTTTAGAGCATTGACTGCCCATGAAAGAATACCATATCATTAACAGTCATTCCTAATTTCTCCTCTCCCCATCAATCTTCTCTATACTGTATTCTCAAGTCTCAAGTCTCAAGTAATTAGTCATCTCCTTTTTGTCTCTACATATTAGCCACTTGTTTTCTAGACTTTTTTCTCCAAACTCCTCCCTACACACAGCACTCCAAGTCTCTAAGAACTACCATTCTCCTGTTCTATCAGAGCAGCCTTTGTTAGATTCTACACGAGTGAGATCATGCAGCATTTGTCTTTCTGAGCCTTATTATTTCACTTAACATAATGTCTTCTGAGTTCATGCATATTTTCATAAATGATAGGACTTTGTTCTTTTTATGCTGAACAGGATCTACTATGTATATACACTATTCATCCACTGATGGGCATCTAGGTCAATCCTGTCTTAGCTATTATGAATACTGCTGAAGTGAACATATAACCACAGTTATCTCTTATTTTCCTTGGATATATATTCAGTAGTAGGATTGTTGGGTCATATGATAGTATTACTTTTTAATATTTTGACAAACCTCCATGTTTTTCATAATGGCTGTATTAATTTATGCTCCCAACAGCAGTATACAATTGTTCCATTTTCTCTGCATACTTAATTAGCTCAATTTTTGAAAAGGATACACTTACACAAAATTATATTTATACATTTCCTCAAAAATAACCCTCTAGTTTGATTTGTCAGGATGTTCATAATATAAAGCCCTACCTCCCAAAATAAACAGAGTTAAGGGGCCAGAGGGTTAGCTCAGTGGTTCCGCTGCCTGCCTCGTAAGCGCAAGGTCCTGAGTTCAATCCCCGGTAACCACATATAATGCTGGGCATGGAGACTCACGCCCACCAACAATCAACACCGCATACCACAATGCCGGGCATGGTGGCTCACGCCTGTCATCCCAGCACTCGGGAGGCAGAGACAGGAGGATTGCTGAGTTCACGGTGGCTTGCCTGGGCACCATAGTGAGCTCAGGGCCAGCCTGAACTACAAAGCGAGACCCTGTCTCAAAAAAAAAAAAAAAAAAACCAGAGTTAAGATCCCAGCCAGATGGTCACATTTAGTATGCCTGTTGCAACATATGACAGATGTACTAATCTATACAAAATATTAATACAATTAGATACAAAGAAAATATTGACAACACTTAAATTATAATTCTATGTAAATACCCAAGCAAGTGCCATTAGGTGAGAGGTAAATGTCTATCTATGTAAGCAGATAAAACTCCAGACTTACTCCTGAATGACCAAAGGAGTACAGACACAATGCACAAACAATAAAGCACACTAGATAACAAATGGACATGGTTGTGTCTGCTATGAGTCTTTGTAATTCAATACAAAGACATGTTTTCTGTATTTTGATGCCTATAATTTTATGTCACTTGTGTGTGGCCCATCACTCTTAACCATCAAGATTTTGGTTGCCACTCCTGCCTCCTAAGTTTTCCATTAACAACTGATTTAATAGAAACTTGTGAAGCTTCACCCTGCACAAGGTCTTGATTTGGGTGAAGAAGTCATGGTATAAAATCACTAGCAGCTATGTCGCCAATGCACTAAGAGCAGGCTACATGGTCAGAAATACTCATTTAAGGAGAGTGCTATTGTTGGACATGAGCCTGAGGCCAATGGTTGGTTCTCCAAGAAATGGGAGTCACAAGAAATTCACACTGGAATTCAGGTCTGAGGTTATGATGATGTTCCAGAAGATAAGTCTGTATTTGAATAAATGTAATTTTTGTACATGAATAAATGTAGACTGTTATATATGAGAAAAATAAGACATACTCTGAAAATAAGTCCTACTGCATCTTTTAGAGCAAGAGTTAACATAAGATCTGGTCTTATTTTCAGAGAAATATGGTAGAATGAACGAAAACGTGACAAGAACAAATTAAGAGCGAAACTTTTTCTTCTCATAAAATACTATTTATTCATTCCTTGAGTGACACATATTAATAAGTGTTAAAGGTTGTATCTATGAATAAAAAATAAAAGCTTTTACTCCACATAACATGCTAAAAAATTCAGAGAAGAAAGCATTCCCACACAGTGGAAGAATAAAATGTTCTTCAAGGACTGTTTCAAATAACATTATTATCATTCATTTAATCTTTACACATTAAAACTTTAATATAATCTTAAAGCTATCAAAAAATAACTGCATACTGAATTTACACTTTGGAGAGATTAGCATTGTCTTTCACATTTAAGTATAAAATATTAATCTCTTTATACTCCTACACTTAATTCTATATCCACCTAAGTAAATTAATTACTGACATAATTAGTTCCTTGATAGTGGCTATACTTTCTAACAAATACCTCTGTGAAGAAATGAAGTAGAAAAAGAAAAAAAGAGAGGGAAACGAGAGAAAGGACAGAGGGAGAAGGAATTCCAGTAAGAAGAGCAAAAATATATATACAAAACAAGAATACATTCATAAACTGAAGAAATCCATATAAGGTCTATAGCTTAATAGTATTATATCAATGTCTGGTACTTGGATTTTTTTTTATTTGAGACAGGGTCTCGCTTTGTAGTTCAGGCTAGCTCTGAGCTCACTATGTAGCCCAGGCAAGCCTTGAACTCAGCAGTCCTCCTGTCTCTGCCTCCGGAGTGCTGGGATTACAGGTGTGAGCCACCACGCCCCGCTGGTACTTACATTTTAATACTATGGTTTTACAGTATGTTATCAGAAGTTGCTAGGTGAAGGATGCACAGAAACTCTATACTATTCATGTAAACTAAAATCACTTCAAAACATTTTTTTAAATGCAAAAAAAATGTATCACAAGAAACCTGAGTAACTAAGACAGAGAAAATATAAAAACCCCAAATATAAAAGATCTGAGAAAAAACTGTTTCCAGTGAGGACGTCCAATATTTTAGCAGTATCATTCTAATCACACTAACTTTAAAGTTCTATTTATAGTCCCAATGCCATGATTCAGAGGCTCATGTGTAACAGTAAAGAGTCAAGAAAGCAAAGAAATGTGCCCATAGAGGTTAGACTTATCAGGTGCTAAAGCTATAAAACTTAGAAGTAGAATAACCCTAACAAAACCAAGCAGTCCATGGATCCTGTGAGCATTTCAGATGGAAATCACTCATTGGCAAAAGACTTCTCTGTACTTTGACCTAAAAAAAGTTCTCTCATAAAAATCCTCTCCTACTTCCAGCAGAGGGAGAACAACTATTTTGAAATTGCCCAAACATCTCTCCTCAGTACAAAGGCCTGACATCAAAGGAAACTATTTTACCAGTGCCTAACCAATTTGTGGGAAAGGTAACAGAGCCTTCTTGCCTTCCTATCTCACTTAAGTGTTGAGCGGTAGGGGTGAGGGGAATGAAAAGGCACTCAGGAAAATCACAGCCCAGACAGCCCCATTAACAGACAGACCTAATCACAGAATAAGAAAACATTTCCCCTCACCCCACATCAACAGAGCTCCAGTATAATAAAAAGGATAATTTAAGAAGCCCTCCCACTGTTTAAGAGTTATAAAGGAAACTCAAAGACAAAAGAGACAAAAACAAGCACACTAAGTAGATATTTAACCTCTAACATCAAATACACAGCAAATAGTAAGCAAAGCCTAATTCACAGCCAAACACAGTAACATAAAATGTACCATACTAGCTGGGTGTCTTGGTGCATGCCTATAATCCCAGCATGGGGAGGCAGAGGCGGGAGGCTCTCAAGAAATGGAAACTGGCCTGGACTGCACAGTAAGTTCGGGGCCAGCCTGAACTACAAGACCCTGTCTCAAAAAATTAGACAAAACACACACACACACACACACACACACACACACATTACCCTCACACTAAAGTATACCTAAATTTCTTTAAGCCATATATCACATCCAGCTATCAACAACAAAAATTACAAGACATACTAAAAGGAAAAAAACAGTCTGAGAGATAAAGAGCCATCAAAACCAGACACAGATATGGCAGATTTGGGAACTCTCATATCAAGAATTTTAAAACTATGATTAGTATGCTCAATGCTCTAATGAATAAATATTTGTACACTTAAAATGGACAAATACTGTTAAGAGTAAAATGGAGGGCCGGAGGGTTAGCTCAGTGGTTCGGGCGCCTGCCTCGCAAGCGCAAGGACCAGGAGTTCACGGAAACCACATATAATGCTGGGCGTGGAGACTCACGCCCACCAACAATCAACACCGCATACCACAGTGCCTGGCGTGGTGGCTCACGCCTGTAATCCCAGCACTCGGGAGGCAGAGACAGGAGGATTGCTGAGTTCGCAGCGAGTTGCCTGGGCACCATAGTGAGCTCAGGGCCAGCCTGAACTACAAAAGGGAGACCCTGTCTCAAAAAAAAAAAAAAAAAAAGAGTAAAATGGAAACCCTAAGGAAAAATCAAAATGAAATAAAAATCATAAACACTAATGGAAATGAAGAATGGTTTTAATAGACAGTGGACTTGACAAAGATGAAAAAAACAGTGAACTTAACATAGATCCATAGAAATTTCCCAAGCTGAAAAGCAGAAACAGAAAGAATTCTAAAACTGCAAAAGAATATGTAACAATAGGATGATTACAAAAGGTATAATTATGCATAATGAAAATACTAGAAGAGAAATGAACCAAAAAAATACCTGAAGTAATAATGATGGAGAATTTTTTTAAAACTGACACATCAAACCACAGATTCATGCAACTCAGAGAACATTAAGCAAGCTAAATAGAAAAAAACCTATTCCTATGCATACAGAAATCACTTCTACTAAGGAATCCATATGAAAGAACTTTGCAAAGAAAAATCATTTTAGGCTGGGGATTTTGCTCAGCAACACCTCCCATGCCTGGCAACGTCAAGGTCTTTAGTTTGATTCTGGTGGATGGAAGGAAGAGAGGGAGGAAGGGAGGAAGGAGGGAGGGAGGGAGGGAGGGAGGGAAGGAAGGAAGGAAGGAAGGAAGGAAGGAAGGAAGGAAGGAAGGAAGGAAGGAAGGAAGGAAGGAAGGAAGGAAGGAAGGAAGGAAATACCTAAATAACTAAATAAAATTGAAGACAAATAGATGTTAAGACTTTAAAAAAAGAAAAAGTGATTTTATTAATGTTCAAAGTAAAAAGGCTAATTTTTCTTTTCCTTTTTCAAACTATTCTACAATTACTTTCACAACTTATATTTTCAAGTATATTTTAACTATGTCTATAAAAATGATTTTGTATTTTTTAAAGGTTTTGAAACTAATTCATTACAGCATTTGAAAATATTTTAGCAACTGCATTTCTTTTTTTTTTTTTTTTTTTTTTTTTGAGACAGGGCCTTGCTTTGTAGTTCAGGCTGGCCCTCAGCTCACTATGTAGCACAGGCAAACCTCCAACTCAGCAATCCTCCTGCCTCTGCCTCCGGAGTGCTGGGATGACAGGCGTGAGCCACCACGCCCAGCATTATGGTATGTGGTATTGATGGCTGGTGGGCGTGAGTCACCACGCCCAGCATCACATGTAGTTACCGGGATCAAACTCAGGACCTTGTGCTTGCCAGACAGGCGCCGGAACCACTGAGCTAAATCTCCGGCCCACAACTGCATTTCTTAAGGTATAATTTGCTCAAGGTGATTACTTTGAAACATATTCATTTTGTCCTGTTTATGACTGTACGATAATTATTTTTCAGAACTGTGCTCAGAAGCTTTGGGGGAAGACAGATTCATCATATTAACCTAATTTAAACCCCTGTATTTTTCCTGCTTTTCTGTATCTTCCCTTGAAACAGAGCATCCACATGCTTTTAGTGACTATCCTGCTTATTCTGCTGTAATATGGAGACGAAAAAATAGGTATTACTTATTTAGCAAATCATTTTTATTTTATAAATCATAGATCAGAATATTTGATCATGACTATACCCTAAAATGTTAGCTATGTATCTGTATCACTTTACTTAGAAATATTTTTTATTACAAAGCAATACTTCAGCTGCTGTTGTTTTACTACACAGGTATATTACATAAATGATGGTATATGAAACTGTATAATTGTACCATCGAGAACAAGAGGGAGTGCAAGAAAAGTAAAAGCACTTAGCAAATCTGTTTAATTTATGCCTTAGCAATTTCATTCGAGCCTTTAATATTAATCTAATATTTATTTAAATCACACTTGAAAATTATGTTATTTTAAATCATTTGGAAATTATACATCCTAATAGCCAACTTAATCCATATGTTTCTTAGCTAGCATGACTATGTAAATAAATTATAAACAGATTTTTAAATTAAAAACTTCAAAAAAGAAAACACTTCAATGTACTGAAATTCTTTTTGTTTGTTTTTAAGACACGGTCTCACTATCTAGTCATGGTTGATCTTGAACTCACTATGTAGCCCATGTTAGCCTCAGACTCATGGGAATCCTCCTGCCTCAGCCTCGCAAGTGCTAAGATTATGGGGATGGGCCATTGTGGCTGGCCTCAATGTACTATTATCTTCAACCCTACTGAAAAAATAAGTACACTTAGTAGGAAAATAAAAAAAGATTTGTGTATCACAAATTTTTCTAAGCAACAAAAAACATGATTTTAAATCCCATCAAAACCCACTCAAAGGTCTTTACTCAGTTTCTACAGTGTTGGATTCTACACTGAAAATCACTAACTCAGAAGGTTAAGAATAGCATTAGCACAAATCATTCAGGCCATGGCATCTAACTCAAGTTTTATGGTTATATGATTGACTTCCCAACTTCTACTTCTATTACCAAAATAGTAAAACTTTCATTTTTTTATTCTATGACTAAACCAAAGTGCAGAATTTTTTTTCCTGAGTTCCTACATAAAATCCTGAAATTACACTATTACTCCAAAATTCACCTCAAAATCTGAAGAGGTGTCTATAGAGATCCTTTCGTTAATCCAAGAAACCAACACTTACCAAAAAAAAAAAAAAAAGGCTAAAAAAGAAAACCAGGTACAGTGGACCCTGGAGTTATGACCAGCCTGACATACAAACAACTTGGGTTATGAATGGAATTTTAGTTTTAACTTATGAACGAAGTCTTGAGTTACATATAACCTGAATCCTGGCCACCTGTGCTCCCAGATGGTCTCAGATACAGATTTAACCGCTAAAGAGTTCTGGAAGGAACATTACAACATTCTTTTTTGTGTGAGGGTAACTGAGAAACCCTGAGCCAACATCTCTCTAAGGACACTGAGATCTGCCTGGAAGAAAGTGTGACCTAAAATTATACAGGAGAGAGAGACTCTGAAGACTGTGTAGAGGAGCCTGATGAACTTGAGTTACAACTAGCTCTTGAGAACAAAGTGAGTTCATAAAGTCAAGGATCCACAGATCTACACAAATGTGTATTTAACTTCCGCTAGTTTTGCTACCTACAACTGCATTTTCAAACATTCTATTATTATTACATATACATCCATAATTTCAACTCTTTTCCCAGGATAAGGATGAAAATGAAAATAAATGTTAAAGAACAAGTAATTCAAATTAGAATTTAAGCTGCAAACCTGTAACTACATTACATAGCATTTAAGTAAGAATAATATATATGGTTGAAAAATTTTTAAGTGTATTACAAAAAAATGGCCATTAGTCCTTCTCAGAATACTCCCCCATGCTTTGAACAGTTATTTCATGATGCTTACTATTTTCTGAAGCAGTTCTGCAGTTCTCTATTTTAAATGTATTTAGTTGTGTTGTCTTTGCTGCCTTAATGTCCTAAACTGATTTGAAATACTTACCTTTTATTCTCATTTTGATTTGGGGGAGCCCAGTGAATAAGACAGATGAAAACACAACTTTAATGTTTTTATGAGCCTCCCTTTCTGTTGGATGGTACTTAACAGCGGAAATCACTCTATTTTTGGTCGCATCTCTTAAATACACTCATGAAAAAGAACTTGCTTCAGAAAGTAGAGAATGATGAGATAAATGTGTGCGAACTGAGGGGAGTCTCTGGGGAAGTATCAATGGCAATGTGTCTTCTACTGTAGTAAATTTTTTTTAAGTATTCACTTTATAACTTTTCTATAAGTATTTCCTATAACTATTCACAGAAAATTTTTCTAAAGTAGAAAATAGTTCTGGATTCTTTCTTCACTTAGATATCATTAATGCTCTTTAAAAGTTAAGAAATCATGAAGTTAAACATTATACATGTAGACATGCAAAATTTCCCAGTCACACTCAAATTTAAATTGTGTTTTATAAAAATCTATCCTTAAACTGTCAGGCTATCAAGGGTTAGTAGGAAAGAGTTCAGTCATGTTAATAGGAGTTCAGTGATGTTAAAAACTAAGGCCTTTTTAGAAGTAATAGGAAAAGAAGTATTACTGTTTTTTACTCTCAAACAACAGTTATACCTTGCCAATAGTTATTACTTCAAAAGAGGGATGATATAAATAACTAATCTTAACATGGAATAGAACATCATCTGACTTACTTGAACACCTACAAAGGTAACCATATATGTACAACACTAGGAAAGTCTACAGCACCAAAAAATGTAAGCTATTTAATGATTAAAAACAACAGCAGTGAAGAAAAAGTAGTTAAGTGCTGTCATGTCCAGTAATAGAAATTTGTAATATGTCTTTCTCCTTTTCAGACATTCACTCATTCATTATTTTCACTGGAAGATTATCTATCTTCAGAGCAACTCTCTCAAGAGAAGCAAGAAGCTACTCTATCTAAATTATACTACAAAACATTCAGAATACGCCTCATACACAGAAAACATTCCCCAATCCATTATTACTGTCTGTTAAGGATGAATATTTAAAATTCACTATGGCTTGTCATTGGTGAGCTAAGCAAAAAGCATGTTAGAAAAATGGGTCTAAGAGCAAATTTTTTTTTAAATGTCCAAAACAAGTAAAAAGACCAATGAGAAGACAGGGTGGTTAATGATAAGAAATAGCTTAGAAGTAGTCCCAAGACTAAATAATCACAAAGTTCCAACCTAGGACAAAAGAAAAAGGGCACCCAGTTTAGGTCTTGTCTATCAACATCTCTGGACAGGCTTATTCCTAAATGTCCTGGCTCAAGGGCAAAGGTAACACAGACCTCTAATGTCCTTGGTGTAAAACCTATTCAAGACACAAATATCACAAGTTCCTTTGCTTTTTTTGCCTTAATCTTCAAAGTACAGTAAGAAATTTTTTAATTGGGCACAGATGTGCATGTCTGTAATCCCAGCACTCTAGGAGGCTAAAGCATCCAGCTAAATCAGAAAAAAAGAAAGAAAGAAAGAAAGAAAGAAAGAAAGAAAGAAAGAAAGAAAGAAAGAAAGAAAGAAAGAAAGAAAGAAAGAAAGAGAGAGAGAGAGAGAGAGAGAGAGAGAGAGAGAGAGAGAGAGAGAGAGAGAAAGAGAGAAAGAAAGAAAAGAAGGAAAGAAAGAGAGAAAGAGAGAAAGAAAAGAGAGAAGGAAAGAAAGAGAAAGAAAACAAGGAAGGAAGGAAGAAGGAAGGAAGGTAGGAAGGAAGAAGGGAGGGAGGGAGGGAGGGAGGGAGGGAAGGAAGGAAGGAAGGAGAAAATGAATTAAGATAGAAATTGCAACTTCTTTATTAAATACCAAATAAGGTATTCATCTTTACATCAGGATTTCAGTAACACTCATGTTTTGTAGCTAGCTTTTTCTTATTAACTCATTTTTTTAAAGTTACTGTTAACTAAGACGAATGACATTTTATTAAGGCATTATTTTGACAACCCAGTATTAAAAGTACTTAATACAGAATTCATTGTCTACAAACAAGCTATGAAATGTAACACCAAAACTTACTGGCTTACTTATAAGGAAAAAATAAATAAACTAGACTGATCAACCCATTTCCTGTACTATTTGTTTCAAAACAAAGGGAATACAAAGTAGGATGTTTCCAACGAAAGAATAAGATCTCTCAGTTACACTACGCCCAATACAAGTGTAATTTATAAATAAAAAATGAATATGCTAAAAATTAAGCCTGTACTTTCACAGTCACTTAATCTCAAGTCCATAATCACATTGTGCAGAACTAAGGTAACTAATGCCAGAGTTAGCCATTTTGTCATTTGAGTGCTTACCTGTATAATTCAATTATTTCTAGCTATGCCACGAATTTAGGAATAAAGGAAAATATAAGGCATTATTAATAGAGATTCCTAAATTAAACTGGAATTTAGGCAATTCCTCCAAATTAATTTTTTAAATTGCTACATTAATAGCAAGTCAGTTTGCAATTTTCAAACCCCCACTTTGCAACAAGAGAATCCAAAAGTGCCAATTAAAAAAAGACAAGCTGGCATGGAGTACAGGCCTGTAATGCCAATTCTCAGGGAGGCTGCAGCAGGAGGATCACAAGTTAGCACCTACACAACTTAGTGAGGACCTGTCTCAAAATTTAAAAAAAGAGGGGCAAGAGCACTGGAGATGGAACTCAGTGCAAAGGACCTGGGTTGATTTCAAGTCTAGCAAAAAATGAACAAGAGAAATAAATTTAAAAAGAATACCCTGGACACTTTATCATAACCACAGTTCAGTACCTTTAGCTAGAATTGTGCCATTCAAAATTAAATATCTAAGAACTATAACTATATTCACTGTAAGGTCAGGTATATTTTTTGTACCTGGAACATGTTGACTAACCACCATCCTTTATGATTCCCTTTCCCGCTACTTTGCTTGGAAAAGGGGAATTACAGAAAGAAGAAACAAGTGTCTGAAGAGAATACCAATCCCCTTACACACAACAAGAACATGGCCATGAGCTCATCAAACACACACGAAAAGCAGATGTGTCACTGCAGGGACTGAAAGAGCATCCACCCTGGACTCAGCTGTATCTACAGGGATGCAACAAATCCAACTTTCTTGAAATCAATACAGAATTGGTAACAGTCTGAAAAATTAACTGGTATTCACTTGAAACTCTTATGGGGGAAAAGAAAGGTGAGACTATCATGTTAGGTCTTTAATTTTCAGATAATTTACAAGGGCCTGAGCTTATAACCAGCCCAATGATTACAAAGAAACAGAGATTCTTACAAATTGATTCTTTCCTTGGATTTAAAATACTAGTTTTAATCACCAGTTATAGTTCAAATTATCCATCTTCATTCCTTTTCCTTAATCTAAGAACACACAAAAATCCACCTAGTTTTTACGGTTAGCCAAAAGAGTGTAATAGACTCTACCACACTCCCACTTTAAACAGCTAAAGCAAAATGAATAAAACATTTAACAGTTTTCACATTATCGGATATTCAACAGAAAAAAAGTGCAGACCAGTGATTTCTCAGAAAAAAGAAATGGGATTCTCCGACTGCTGGAAGAGTCAGGGCACAGGACAGGAGGGAGAATTCAGTTCAATTCAGGAATTCACCAGTTTCACTGGACTTAGGAGCTACAACTGGAAGTTCAAGGAAGCTAGCACAGTTGATATTTGCTTGACTGAATACTGAAGAGGATAGATACAAAGAGTTTTCAGCAAACTACCAATCAGTGCATCTATGTGAAGAAACTGACTACTGAAAAATCATTCAAAATGTTCAGGAGAAAAACATCTGTAGAATTTATTCAGCCAGTGTCCCCGTCAGCCATAACAGAAAAACCCTGCAACATTCAGGTCACTGTACAGAGTACTCCAAAGGGACTACGGGAATACTGTACTGCTGGGTGGAGGGGAGCCAACTCAGCTCCAGACTAAAGGACTCTCTGCAAGCCTCAAAAATATCAAATAGTTTTTAACTGATAGGAATACCAAACTATCCAGTATGCAACAATATAAAATTATTTGAGCTGTGTATAGTAGTGCACACCTGTAATCTCAATACTCAGAAGGCTGAGGCAGGAGGACTACTTTGAGTTCAAGGCCAGTCTAGGCCATAGAGCAAGACCTTACTCAAAACAACAACAAAAACCTTACCTGGACAATTTGTAAAGAAGCAGAAAAACTGGGCCTTAATGAATAGAAATGAAAACCACAGAAAATAACTCAGAAATGATAAAGATGATAGGATTAGTAGGCAACATCATCAAAAGATCATCAGAATATTCCATTTGTTCTAGAAAATAAAAGAAAGAATGTGTTAAGGACAAAAAAGAAAGATAATTTTTAAAGACCCAAATTAAAATTCTACAAATGGGGAACAGGGAGGGTGTGATGAAAAATACACTGAATGAGATTAAAAGCAGATTACACACTGCAGGAGAAAGGATCAGTAAGCCAAAAACACAGCAGTAAAAACTAAAACACACAGAGACTAGTGGCATACCACTTAACTGTTCCAGCACTCTGAGAAGCTGAGGCAGAAGGATAACAAGTTTGAGTCAGGCTAGGAAATTTAGTGAGAAGTTATCTGACAATTAAAAAATTAAAAAGGGTTGGGAGTGCTTCTCAGTACAAACGACCTGGATTCAGTCTACAGTAGTGCAGAAAGACAAAGCAGCAAGAAGGAAAGGAGAAAAGGCAAAAAGAAAAAAGGGAGAAATAAATAGAACATCAGTAATTATGAGACAGTTATACACGGTCTGATATATGTGTAATCTAACCTCCTAACAGAGAAGGAAAAGAGCACAGAAAAACTATGTGAGACAACAATGATCCATAATTTCCAAACACAGCCAAACTATAAACTCTTAAGGTCCAAGAGGCCCAACACCCACACCTAAGAAACACAATAGCAAATTAAAACCTAGAGAAAATCATAAAAGTGACCAAAGATCAAGAAGATATATTACATGTAATGGAAAAAAAATAATACAAATGTCAGCAGCTTTCTCATCAAAAAAGTTAAAAATCAAAGTTAGAAGATAGTGAAGCAAAAATTTTAAAGTACTGAAAGAAAACATCAACCTAGAATTCTAAAACCAGCAAAAATGTCTTTCAAGCACTTAAAAAAAAACTTTTTCAGGCACACAAAAGTGAAAAAGAATTCCAATAAATTTTTCATTACAATAATAAAAGAAATCTTTCAGAAAAAAATGGTTCCAAATGAAAATCTGAGGATGGTAAATACATAATGTCAAAGTTAAAAAAAAATTTTAGCCTCCCCCCAAAAATGACTGATTACTTAAAGCAGAAAACATCAATGTACAGTGAACCCTCAAGTTACAACCATCCTGACATACAAACAACTTAGGTTAATTAGGGTAGTGAAAGATTCAGCTGATTCTTATCTGTAGCACAAATCCAGGTAAACATCCAGATCTCACCTGTACTGACTTACAGCCAGCCAGCCCTGAGGAACTGATTGAGTTCATAACTCAAGGGTCCACTGTACAGACAAAAAGTCTGAGTATAGAAGTGCAGATAGTAGCCAATGGGTTGTAACTTTAAATAACGAGACTACTTCATAACCACAATTATGAAGTCCACCTACAGGAACATTCTTCTGAAACAGTCTCCGGGAAGCAATGTTTGACTATTATTACTTCAATTTTGCTTTTAAAAATTATTAGAAAGTTTAAGAGAATGGTGGTAGAGCTCCAGGAATTATCTTAGATGAACTGACCAGCCCATGGATACCCTACTCAAAACTCACAAATGAGACACCACTGAGCAATTAATTCTAGAACTGAATTCTTATTTGTGCATTTCCCATATAACATGAGAGATTTTCCAACAGTTATCATTTGCATGGCTTCAAGCACTTATAAAATCTACAAAATTGCAAAGAGCAGTCTCATTCTTGGCCCTGGAATTAGTTCTTCAATTTAGTGGAATTTCAAGAATATAAACCACAGAATTCCCATCAATGGAGAAAATTTTAAAACCACCTGGAATTATTTTCCTCATTTAAAAGTTTATATCCTAATGCATTCATAAATTTACATAGTATGTTATAAACAGTTTATAAATATTAAAGTTATTAGACCCTATAGAAAATAAAACTATCAAGCCCATAATTCTAATGTGTATGCAAGAGAAGCAGATTAATGTACAGTGCTTTTCAAATTGATAAAGAACTGCACTTTACAAGTAACAAATTCTGAGTTATTGCTATGTAAATATTTTTCAATTTAACTACTTATTTTCCATTTAAGAAAATTAAATGCTTTAATAAAATGTAAATAATAATAAGTTTTCAATATCACTCTCCAGAGTAACTTTTTTCATACACAATGTGCTTACCTTCCTCCTAAATGTAATTCATGAGCTGCATGAATAATACTATTCAAAATAACACTCCTAAATATGAAATGTCCACAAGTTAAGTATCCTTTATCCAAAATGCCTGGAACTAACAGTGTTACAGACTTTGAGAATTTTTCAGATTTGAAATTTTTCACGTGTATAGAATGACAAAATTCATTTATGTTTCATATATACAAATTGCCTGAACCTAATTTTATACAGTATTTTTGGTGTGCCTGCATTCTGAAAGTGGCCTATTACATGAGGTCAGGGATGAAAACTATCCTTTGCAGCAACAGGACAGAGCTCAGAGAGTATGATTTGAGAGCATTTCACATTTTCTGATTAGGGATGCTCAGTCTGTACTAGCCATGTATGATTCTTACCATTAAAGGGATCATTGCTTCTTTACAGATCTGCTGAAAGCTATGTGGACAATTTTGGAAAGTCCACAGCTGTCTTTTAACACACATATGTATACATATATGTGCATATATGTATACATATGTGCACATATGAAATTTAAAGCATCTCTGGTTAATGGAAAAAGACTGGCGTCAGAAATTAATCTAAGAATAATGAATAAACAAACTTAAGAGTTTTTTTACTAATATAATTTCTACCATAAATGTCTTCTCATTGACAAAAATTACAATAAACCTCTACTAAACATATGAATAGTTTAAGAAGCTAAATGTAAAAATCTAACATATTAGGATCAAATATAAGGATGTACACAAAGGGTCCAGAGAAGCCTTCTTTTTTTTTTTTGCTTTTTGGAGACAGGGTCTTGCTTTGTAGTTCAGGCTGGCCCTGAGCTCACTATGGTGCCCAGGCAAGCCGCCGCGAACTCAGCAATCCTCCTGTCTCTGCCTCCCGAGTGCTGGGATTACAGGCGTGAGCCACCACGCCCAGCATTATATGTGGTAACCGGGGATTGAACTCAGGTCCTTATGCT
>PVIC010007441.1:0-13839 GCA_004025085.1 Thryonomys swinderianus | reverse complement strand
GAGAAGCCTTCTTAAGCAACATTATGAAATCCACTTGTAAATTTTAAACGTTTTGAATAAGCAACACACAACAGAGTCAAAAGACAAATGGCAAAGTTGGAGAAAAATAGATACAAAACATGTAACAGATGAAGGATTACTAATTTTAACATTAAAAAAGAAAACTAATTAGCAGTGAACTATTCAAAAGAAAAAGACTAATAAAAATGAACCTGCAAGTAAAAAGGCAATAAGCATATGTAAATATGTTCAACCTAACCTGCAATTAAAGAAATACAAGTTAATTTTGCACTATTTCATTTCATAGCCTGAGATTGGCAAATATTAAAAGCTGACAGCTGCCAATGCTGCTGCATATGTGTTGGCAGTGTACCTAGATCACTGTAACCTTTCAAAAAAAATTGCTAAGTAACAGGTTTTAAAATCGGTTAAAATCTAATATCATGCATCCTTTGTCCTAGTAAACCCACATAAAAGAATTGATCCTAATGAAAAATGGCATCAATGCATGAGGAATTAAACAGATATGTAAGAATGGTTCTTTTTTCATTGTTTATAATACCAGGAAAGAAAAGACCTTTAAAAAGCATAGAAGACTGAGAAGACTATCTGAATGTTAATTACTGGCATAATGTGTCATAATTTATGACTCAAACATACTTTAGAATGTTTTTTAACTACAAGAGTAAGTCAAGTTTACACGTACTGACCTGAAAGATGTTTAAAAATTACATGATATAAAGCAACCTACAGTAATATCATTACATCAAAGAAATCTTTCTTAGAAATTCCTATTTATATATTTAATTCACCAAGTGATTGATAAAAACACCTTCATTATATTTATTGCTCTATTAAAGGTGTCATTATAAAAAATTATTATCAGGGGCCGGAGGATTAGCTCAGTGGTTCCGGCGCCTGCCTCGCAAGCGCAAGGTCCTGAGTTCGATCCCCGGTAACCACATATAATGCTGGGCATGGAGACACACCCACCAACAATCAACACCGCATACCACAATGCCGGACGTGGTGGCTCACGCCTGTCATCCCAACACTCGGGAGGCAGGGACAGGAGGATTGCTGAGTTCGTGGTGGCTTGCCTGGACACCACAGTGAGCTCAGGGCCAGCCTGAACTACAAAGCAAGACCCTGTCTCAAAAAAGCAAAAAAAAAAAAAAAAAAAAAAAAAAATTATTATCATTGGGCGTGTAATCCCAGTATTCAGGAGGCTGAGGCAGGAGGATCACCACAAGTTCAAGTTCAGCCTGCACTACACAGCAACACCCCGTCTCAAAAAAACCAAAAGAAAAATAAAGTCCAATAACACCTTTAATCAAGGTATAGTACAGGTATTATCAGAATACAATCCTTTGGAACATTCTACAATAAACAATCAAATCAAAAAGAAATTTTTGAGACAGGGTCTCCCTTTGTAGTGCAGGCTGGCCCTGAGCTCACTGTGGTGAGCTCACTGAGCTCACTGTAGCCCAGGCAAGCCTTGAACTCAGCAATCCTCCTGTCTCTGCCTCCCAAGGGCTGGAATGACAGGCGTGAACCACCACGCCCGGCATTGTGGTATGCGGTACTGATTGCTCATGGTACTGTTATATGTGGTTACCGGGGATCAAACACCAGCAACCTTGTGCTTGCTAGGCAGGCGCTGGAACCACTGAGCTAAATCTCTGGCCCTCAAATCTACTTTTAACAGCAAATGTTGTATAGTTCTGTCTTCTATTTTTGGTTGCCGAAATAAACATGTTTTTTTGTGGGTAGGTGGTCCTGGGGATTGAACTCAGGCCCACTGAGAAATCTCTTTGGCCCTCTTTCTACTACTTTGAGATAGGATCTAGGTAATTTACCCAGAATAGGCTTTAAGTTATCAACCTCTTACCTCAATTTCTCAACAGCTGAAATTATAGGTATATGCCACCATGCTCTGCTTAAAAATTTTTTTTAATGTTGCAATTTTATACTTAAAAAAAACAAGGACTTTCTTCTCTAGTAGCAGAAACAAGCTATTTCAGACATTTCATTGAGAAATGTAATTATGTTCATTATATGGCTATAAACAAGGGGCAGACATTATGCTAAACCAATTTCACTGTATCAGAAATTGAATTTTCTCAGAACGATATTCATTCTTAGCAATAAACTCATTGATACTGCGATTTAAAAATTCTACTCAAACAGCTTAACTCAGTATAACATCAATATAAAGTCTCAAGCAGCCTGATATAATTAAAGGAGCGCTTGATTTGATATCAGACACATCTGAGTTCCAATCCTGGTTCTGTCCAGACGACATGGTCATAGGCAAATTATATAACCTCCATGTTTGTATCTGTATCTGCAAAAATAACTGTCTATGGTGTTCTAGGGACAGATGAAAAAGAGTCTTGATTATCAAAATGTGCCATCTTCTGACTTTCCCAAGGATTCAGATTAATAATGGCGATGTCTTTTAGTACTGCCTTGAATAAAACTAGAACAAAAAAGGTGGAAAAAAAAAAAAGAAGGGAAAAAGGAAAGGCAAGACAGGTGCTGTGGAGCACACCTGTAGTTCATTGCTCTGGATGCTGAAGCAAGAGGATTACTTGAGTGTAGCAGTTTAGAGACATCGTGGGTAGCATAGGATGAACTCAAGTCTCTAAAAACCAGAAAAAAAAATAAGACTGCCGAGCTGATATATATATAAAAGTTATGTTTTACTTTCCATATTTTTGCATTTCAAAATGAAAATATGTTAAGTATTCTCTATTTGAGGCTCCTTTCCCTGAAATATTTTTTAGACATACACTGATTCTGGTGCAATTATTTGACACATACTTAACTACTGCTGAAGGATTTTTCTCCTAAAAAAAGTCTGGCATTCTACATCTTTAGATAACTTTCTCTACCTCATTCAGACTGTGACTGTGGAAACCACTTTCAAGTATCACAGGGGAAAAAAAAAAACTTCAAGTCCTTCTAATCCACTGTAATGTGTCTAATAAGTTAACCCTAAAGAACACCAAATAACAGTATAACAAAAAATTAGTACAATTTTATATTTTAATGTAACTTTCAACTTCTAATTTTTTTCTGTATAGTGGGATTGAGACCAGAATGAGACTGTGAATGATAACTGGATCCAAATAAAAAGCATATTGTTTAACTTTCTATATATAAACTGAACTCTTTTCTCAAGACATTAACACATATAAGACACTAACACAATTATAAATTTTTTTTTTTTTGAGACAGGGTCTCGCTTTGTAGTTCAGGCTGGCCCTGAGCTCACTGTGTAGCCCAGGCAAGCGTGGAACTCAGCAATCCTCCTGCCTCTACCTCCCGAGTGCTGGGATTACAGACGTGAGCCACCATGCCCGGCACTGTGGTATGTGGTATTGATTGCTGGTGGGCATGAGTCTCCACGCCCAGCGCTGTATCCGTGGTTACCGGGGATCAAACTCAGGACCTTGCGCTTGCGAGGCAGGCGCCAGAACCACTGAGCTAACCCTCCGGCCCCCAGCTCCTCTTTTAAATTTAGTTCACTTCAACCAGGTATATGTGATGCTTTTTGGTATACTTCTCTTTAGAGTGCCTTCAGGCTTTTTGCAAAGCGAAAAAATTGGAAACTGCTAATATATGTAAAATTACAATTATTTTGTGTCAGGTTTTCAATTTGCTGAAAGTACTTTTTTGCTTGCTCTTCTTACGGTGTTAAGATGAAGTTATAGTATATACAAAAAGTATTACACCGTACTTTTATATCTCCAGTTTCAACCTTCCCAAGCTCACTTTTAAGTAGCATGCGTATTTGAAAATCAAAATTTATCGCTATGATTCCTGAGCGCTTCCAGATCTCCAAGTTCTCTTCCTACCTGAAAGTACCTGTTATCTGTGTTCGTTTTATCTTTTACAATTTCACACTCCAACTCCCGGTTTCAGATACCTTCACTCGTTACAACACTGCTAACAGCGTAGAACCATAGTTAAATTTGCGCAGAATCTGTCCTCTGATGAACGTCAATTTCATAGTAAGTCCCCTTCAGCGTTCCCTCACCTTCTAAATTCACCTCAACACAGCCGCGAAGCACAGAATACACACCACCCTACTGTAACGCCCAAATTAATCAGTGTGGCGCCACTATTAAAGAATTTAAATCTCCATATCCCTGGTTTCCGTACCCCATTAAGGTTTGCTACGTACTAGCTCTCTCGTCCCACCTGGTCGGCCCCCTCGACTGTCAACTGAAGGGTCTCTGGCGGCCACCGGCAGAACACAAGCCACTACGGCGTGCTTCTTTCCCTCGCACAGCGTTCCCGGCGTCTCCTTCCACTTCTGCGCTCCTTTCCCTCGGTGAACCTGGGCCCCGCCCGCCATCTCCAGAGGATCCCGTACCAGTTGCCTCTCCAGCGAGAATACTCCTCGCCGGCCGCGGCTGGGCTGCCCCGCGGTCCCGGTGCAGCCCCTCCCCGCTACTCCGTCGGCGCGCTCCCTCTCCCAGACGCCTACTTCGGGGCAACGCTCTGGCTCCGGACAGCCCAGCCCGGCACCTCTGCCCGTGACCGCCTCTCAGGCTAATTCGCTCCACTTGTGGAGCTCGTGCTCCCCACGCCCCCAGCCCGGCTCCCGGGAAACCCCAGCCACGGGGCGAACCACGGCCAGAAGAAAACCCCTGGCCCGCGCGCAGCCCAGGGCCGGGCCGCCTCCCCACCCGGCCCACGGCCGCTCGGCTCCTCACCTAGCTTCGACAGGGACTCCTCCAGGTTCTGGACCTGGTTCAGCAGAAAGAGCATCGCCACCACGAAGGCCGCCACCACCGCCAGCAGCTGCAACTTGGGCGGCATCATAATCCTGAGGAGCCCCATGAAACCAGCCGCTCGGGATCAAGACATACCGCGGGGGGCGGGGAGCGGGGCCCCGGAGGCGAGGGAGACGCCGGGAAGAGCCCTCCGAGTCCGGAGACGGACGAGGAGAGCGCGACGCGGAGAGAAGCACCGCAGCGACCCCCCTTCTCGCCTCTCCGGTCCCCCGCCCCCAGGCAACGGCGCCAGCGCCGCCGGTGCCGCTTCTCCTCAACCGACCGAGAGGCCGCCCCACTCCAAAAGCCCGCGCAGCGGCGGCCGGGTACCGCTTGCCTCGACCGCCTCAGTCACTGAGCTGCGCGCCCGCCAGGCTGCCCTCCTGCCTCCCTCTTCCTTCCTTCCCTCTCTCCTGGCTCGCGGCCGCGCGCTCCTCCACCAGCGCTGCGGCTGCGGCTGCGCCGCCCTCGGCACCGCCCCCTCTGATTTTTGCCCATCCCCCTCCGCCACCACGCGCACGCATCTACGTATGCTGCTGGGCAACCAAGGGCTCCACCCCTCTCCTCCGTTCGGTTATGCTCATTGGCCAGAATGAACACTGACGTTTTGCTCTTGGTTCGCGTTACTGTTAGGTTCTTCTGCCACAAGCACAACCAAAGCGGCATGCGATTGGATCACCTGGAGGAGGAGGCGGGCTGAACCTGGAGAAGGCAGGACTTCTCAGCTGCCAGAAGAAATGTCGTGATTGGAAGCAAGAAGCCCTCAGAGGAACAGTAATAGGGAGTTTAGGAAAGTGCCTGATTTGGGAAATTGAAAGCACCTGGCGACCGTCTTTATCTATGACCATCTACAAGCTTTCACATACCCATAGTTAATGCTCATCTTTGCAGAATAGGACCTTATATGGCAATAGTCTTCTATGGGCAGAATCGGATCAGGGTCTGGACTGGACACCCCGAAGGGTCCTCTGCTCGGCCGGAGATTTACGGCAGCGGTTAGCGATGGCGGCAAGGACGGGGGGATGGCTTGGGCCGGCTTTTGGTGTGCGGTTGCTGCTGGCGACTATGCTTCACGCGGTAAGCTGGCATCACCTGCTCGGCTGTCTTGGCTTGGGTAGGAGGAATTGCCGGTGAGGAAAGCAGAACATTAGGTCGGATTTGGGACCCTCGCTTGAAGAGGGTGAGAGAACTGGGTTTCCTTAGTGACTGCTGAGGCCGGAAGGCGACGTGGATGAATTCCTGGTAGTTCGTATAGGCGCGGTCTTCTGACTTAAGACTGTCTTGGATATTTTTCTCACATAGCTTTAGCTGAAAAAAGACTTGTGAGTTATATGATGGAAAAAGCGGTAAAGCTTGGAGGGTAGTACGGGTTTTTCTGAGCAAACAAATGCAAGGAACTATTGTTTCTTAGGACTCCCAAATCTAAGAGGAAATACCAATTGGTTCATACCAATTTCTGTTTATCCTTTTTACTTTCATTTACTTGCACACATCAGTGTGACCAAGTTTTTTAAATTTTTTTAATTAACAAAATACAGGGGGTTCTTAATCTTAATTTTAATTTACTCTCCTACCTGCGAAATAAGTAGACATTGATTAACCCCTTGTAAAAATAATTGCAACCATGTTTTCTTCTGAACAGGACCTGTTGGGGAACTTGTACATTTCTAATTTTAATTTAATTGTTCTCTACTGTTGCTGATGAAACGTTTTGTTCTAGGAGACCTGCTTTGATTGATTTATGTAAGGCGTTTGAAGGGGAGTGGGGTTTATATATGTCTTTACAAACACATCTGCTCTTTGTTTCATCACGAGTTTAAAAGCATCGTTCCTGTTTGCTTTTTTCTTTCCTTATCCCAACGGTGGACTCTTTGCTTCTCTAACGGTCCAATAAAATACTGTTATTCAGACATTTTGTGCTTCAGAAATTATTAGAACATCCCTTCCTGAACTTTCTTCTCTAAGGGGTTCTTTGTTGATTCCATTTGAATTTTGATTCATCATCACCACCATAAGAGAATAACATGAAATAATATTTCAAGCTGCCTTCTCTGAATTTCACTCGCTTTAAACTTTCATTTCCCTCTGCTGGTGTAACCACCCCCAAAAACTTAGTGGCTTAATACAATTATTTCATGTCACATAGTTGCCCAAGAGAGAAATTAGGTGAGTGTGTGTGTGTGTGTGTGTGTGTGTGTGTGTCCGTGCACATCTGTGTGTGTTTTATTGGAGATCGAACCAAAGGCCTTTGCAACCGAGCTACATCTCCATTCCTTTTTTTATTTTGAGACAGATTGGGCTAGAACTTGTCATCCTCTACCTGAACCTCCCAAAATGCTAGGAATATAGACATGTACCACCAGATATTGGTCAACACTTGAGTCAAATAGTTATTTAGCTTTTAAAAATGTCCAAACCATTCTCTTAATTCTGTTTCTGCAAGTAATACTGAAATGCAAGTGTCTGTCTTTTCCTATGATTAACTTGTTTCACTCAGGACCCCATCTGATTTTCTTCCTGTCTAATTAAAATCTCAATAATACACTCAGAATGAGCTTTCTAAAATCTGTCATTATGGAAACACTTGACTTGCTCCTCTTGCTTTTTAGGGAGCGTCTGTCCTCCTTAATTTTTCTTAATAAGTTGCTTGTTTGTCCATCCAGGCTTATTTTCCAGAAGTTAGCTCTACTGGGAAGGCAAAAAAGTAGAGATGGAGAATTGGGTTCACTTGTTCCCAAATACATACTTTTTCCATATACATTGCATTCCCTCACACCAGGCTTTTGAACGTGGTGTTTCACTCACCTAGCAGCAGCTTGCCAGCCTCCCATCCTTCATCCCTTTCTCTTGGCAAAATATGGCTCATCTTCTACTTATTCTCTAATGCTTGAGTTTTGGGCTAAGAATCCAATTCCTCCAGGAAAGCTTCTCTTTACTCTAAGTGTAGAGTAAGGATTTTTTCTACTGTTCCAGTAATAATCAACACTTGTTTTCTCATGTACTTTTCACAGTTTTCTATTTTAATTTCTTGATATTTGGCATTTTCCCACTCACTGCATTGATGGTGTTCCTCCCTCCAGAAGGACCAGGTCACTGTTCCTGATCATTTTTTTTTCACTAGTGACATACATGAAGAGTGAAACAATACCTGACATCTAAATAAAATATCTGATGAATGAATTAGAGAATTCTAAAGTTCTAGAAACATGGAATTTTGAGGTCTGCTTATAAACTATTGTCAACTATGTATTCCATATCACTGGTTTCACAGTTGTAGTGTCCATTATTCCATCTGGAGGTCTGTATAAGAATTTTGGTGGGAGAGGAGGTTAAAATAAGATGATTAGACTCTATGTCTCGCTTAGAAATTACATGGTAAGCACACAATAGACTGAAACCTTTCTAGAACAGAAATCAATTTACTCATTCTTTGGTTAATGTGACTTCCTCCTAATATTCATGCAGGAAATAATCAAATAAAGCTCCAGTTCCATGATGGGGAACCTTTTAGAACTTTTGATAATAACAACAGCACACTGTAGCATACATGCCATGGGCTCACTACCAGTGCCCTAGTTCATTAGTCACAAAACTATTGCACGTAGAAATACGCTCAGATAGCCATCTTACACAGTCTCTCAAACTGTGCTTATTAAATTCATGATGTACATAGCAGAGTAAAAAGAACAACAGTCCTTAATGAAATCTATTTTCTACCCTAACTTTTAAAAACTATCCATAATCTGGGCCAGAGGGTTAGCTCAGTGGTTCCGGCACCTGCCTCACAAGCGCAAGGTCCTGAGTTCGATCCCCGGTAACCACATATAATGCTGGGCATGGAGACACGCCCACCAACAATCAACACCGCATACCACAGTGCCGGACGTGGTGGCTCACGCCTGTAATCCCAGCACTCGGGAGGCAGAGACAGGAGGATTGCTGAGTTCGCGGCAGCTTGCCTGGGCACCATAGTGAGCTCAGGGCCAGCCTGAACTACAAAGCAAGACCCTGTCTCCAAAAAGCAAAAAAAAAAACAAAAAAACTATCCATAATCTAAGGCAAATGAATTTTCTCTTGGCCTCAATTTCCATATTTCTTCTTCGTGAAGTAGTATTGAGATAGCGTACAAAGCTTAAATCACATTCTATTTCAAGACTTGGAAAATCAGGTGTAATTTCTCCTTTCCATAGTCTATCATCAGACATGATATTGTATTGCACTGATCCATGGTTTTAACCAGATTATAGCTTTGTGTTTGTGGCCCTCTTGCCCCTGTATGAGGATCATTTTCCTTTTGTTTTTCATTGTGTTTCACATGCATCTGTTCACCTCAGTTCCTGTGAGATGTAAACAGCCTCCCAGTTCCTTTGTGTTACTCCACACTATCAATATCACTGAGATACCTGGTTTCTTTCTATAGAGCGATGATGAACCCCACTCACAGCCCCCCCAAAAAATGTCTTGGAAAAGAGAAAATACTAGAAAAGTCAACCTTATTAAATTGTTTTAATGTTCCTAAGGTTTGTCCTTCTTTTTTCTTTAATGACTAGTGTTCTTACAAAAAGAACCAAAAACCTTGAAAATCAAAAGGAATATAGAGAATTGTTGGAAAAACTAGTGCATTTCACAAGTGGCCCATGGAAAAAGGGTCCAAGTGAAGTGACTTGCGGAAGTGAAAGCCAAATCTTGGGAACCCAACATATGAATAAAGAATGGTGAAGAAACAATTTCTCAACATCTTGAGAATGAGATACCATTATGAATAGAAGATAAAACTGTCTTTGAGACTTGGCTCATACTTTGATACTTTATACCTCAGCCTTTACAGTAGAGAAGTTGTTGAGTTGTTTCACATTTGGCTATGCTTTTTAATAGCTGTAATGTCAAATACATAGTTATCAGCATTTCAGGAAGGTAACAGCTAGGAAGGCAGGAAATAACAATGTGAACTGTATTCTGAGTGTACTGAAGAATCAGGAAGGTAACATTTAGTACAGCCTAAGGAGGCTGTTTACTAAAGCTCCCCAGAACTAAGCAGTGTTCAGTCCTTCACTCGGATTACATATATTTTGTCATTCAAAACGACACTGTACTGAAAATCAATATAGAGTTTTTATGTGTATCACTGATTCTGAGACACCCTAATCCCACCTCATTTCTTCACAGGTCAGCATTTCCATGTGGCTCATAAGAAATTGGTAACACAGTTAAAATTGTCAGTTTATTTTGTTACTAGTAAAGGTGTATCATGGATTTTGTGAAATAGGGTTGTGAGTACCAGTACGGGGGGTTAGTGGTTTCCTTTGTTTTCTGTCACTATCACAAGATATTGGAGATTGGGTAATTTATAAAGAAATGTTCATTTCAACATACAATTCTAGAAGCTGGGAAGTTGTAGACTAACTTACTGCATGTGTGAAGGCCTCAGGCTATTTCATCTAATGGCAGAAAGCAGAAATGGAAGTGGAAGCCTGTAAAAGATAGAAACGCTGCATTCCTATGAGAAAGGGATTAATCTACTGTGAGGACTCAAATACCTCCCACTAGGCCTCACCTCCTAGCACCTCTGTATTGAGGAAATAAGCCTTTGCATGCATTTTGGCAGGGCAGGCTGTTCAGACTGCAGGGTTTTTGAGGGTAGGCCAGGGTTAGAATCTTTTGTGTAGTCTTAGGTAAATGATCTTAATTATCCTAAGCTCCAGTTTCCTTCTCTGTAAAATGAAGGTAATACCTCCTCCATAGAGTAGGTAAGTTTAAATGAAATAATAATGCTTAGCAAAATATCTGTTTGCTTGTTAAGAGCCTTGTTTCCAGTATTCATTGTCACAGCGTTAGTTCATTTTCTAAACCAATGTGATTTTTGTCTGACTTGAAATCAGTTCAGAATTACTTATAGGAGTTTTCTCAGTGAATAGCAGTGAGACAACGTACGTGTGTGTGTGTGTGTGTGTGTGTGTGTGAATAAGTCTAATAAGATAGTGAATAATAGAGCTGGAGATTTGGCTCAAGTGGTACTGCGCCAACTTTGGATGCACAGGGACCCAAGTTCAATCCCCAGTAATGCAAAAAAAAAAAAGATAGTGAATAATATATAGAGAAAAGGGGTAAAATCTCTTAGTCCTACTTTCAAGTAGAGTTAGTTGATTAACCCTGTGAGAGCTCTGTCCTTAGAAGCTTGTCTGTCTCACAAAATTTAATGTTTTGCCACAAAAAAGATAGCAGGTATAATTTATAATTTTGAAGTCTTGTCTGGTAGCATTTGGTTATTTGTGAATTGTGAATTGTTATTTGTGAATTGCTTAAACATATACCCTGGATGTTCTTTGGATTCAAAACCCTAAATCTGCAAACCAAGGAAAGAAACAGCTAAAAATGGAAAAGAGGAAAAAGTTCATTCATGAAATGAAAATACCTTGAACCTCCCCTGTGCTTACCCTAAGTCCCTGTCTAATATTATAGATTTTGTGGTTTTTTTAATTCTGTTTTCACAGTGGAAAATGGGAATAATACTAACATTTATTAAGTACCCACCTTTTAATGGGTAGGATAATAGATGCTTTCTGTGCTTTGTCTCTTTTTTAAACTGTGAGATAAGTGATAATTTTCCCCGCTGAGAAATTTAAAAGTAAGGTTACTCTGTGCTGGCACTTGAATAAAGCTGTCTGCATACTTCAGAATTTTCATACCACCTCTCTGTCAGTAGATGCTCAATAAAAGTCAGAACAAGACCAAATAGTATATAATTACATGATTATGTTACTAGAGTTTTGGGCCAAAAGCTTTGGCTCCAGGGATCCTAACAAACTGTACTGAGCCATCTGTTTCATAACTCCAATCAAGGACACATGGCAGTGGTGAAGAACAGGGATGGGGATTTACTAAGCATGTCAGTGTTGGGAAGCACAAATACACATAGGGTTCAAGATCTGTCTTCAGTAGCTGACAGAAGCTTTGGGGTTTTATAGAAAAGGAGAACAAAGGGTTCAGGGGTATTTATAGCAGGGAAGTGTACATAAGTAGTTATTCTGGTAAAGCCTTGTTCTCATTGATTGGGTTCTCAGGACTTGTTCCATACATAATGTCCTGAGAGAACCATCATCCCTTGAGCAGGCAGTTTGCTTCTCATCATGAGAAAATGCTTCTTGCTAACAGGGTACAGCCTCAGTTCCACTTGGGAGTTGACCTCATCATGAGGTGGCCTGCAAAGCTGTGTATTTCCTGGGATATGAGGTGGCTGCAGGGTTAGGACAATGTCTTGGTCACTTTCTTGTTGTTCAGTCACACTACATGATACCTGCAAGTTAAGCGAGGAAAAGTTTATTTTGGCTCACATTCACAATCAGCAGCTCCAGAGAAGAAATAGCATGACAGAGGGGCATGGTGCAAGGGTCTGGTGGATGAAAGCTGTTCATTTCATGGCAGTCCAGAAGCAAAGAGTGAGGGGAAGAGCTGGAAGGGAGATAACCTGTCTCTTCTACCCAGCCCACCTCTGAATACTAAGTCAGCTATAATGTTTCTTTACGTAATCACTTTTTGTAAAGCCCCATTCGTGAGCACATGCACTTTTGGGGGGACACCTAGATACAAATCATAAAATGACTAGGGACTTGTAGGCATCACCCCAGGGGAGCCTGTAAGTAGATATCTTAGGAGCTGGCAATTGGATGTCCCTGCAAAGCCTGAAGTTACTCTTGTCTTGATGTCATCAGTCTTGAAGGGACATGAAATAGGGTAAAATTTAAAGCATATAATGAACCTTATGTTACAAATTTTGGTTAGACACTCCTTAAATGCTTGACATGCCTGTATATAGTGCTAAATTGGAATCTTACTCAAAAGTTTTAAGGTAATAAAACAGATGAAGGCAGAGATCCCAAACTTTATTCTGTTTTTAGTTACCCTTTGGGCATCTATAGGTTCCAAAGTCCCTTGAAATTTCTATTTTGTTAAACTAGCTTTGATTTAAGAAATTTGGTTACAATTTTGTAAGTAGTTCAGCATTTACCTAATTCACTTTTATTGGATGTTTCAGTTCTATGGCTCCAAAATAAATTCCTCTAAAATGTAGCGATATGAAACAGTTGCTCATTTTGCTTTTGGGTTCAGTGGGTCAGCAATGCAGACTGAGCACAGCAGGGATGGCTGATGAGTTCTGTGGTATATCAGACCTCAGCTGAAAGGCTGGGGACTAAGATTAGAAGACGGTTTGATCTCTATGATTTTAACCAATTCATTTGTAGGCTTCTAAACTACAACAGCATAGTGGCTAAATTCCACAACTGATAGTGGAGACAAGAGAGGCTAGCCAGAAGCTGTGATCTATTGTCTGAATCACACAGTATTCAGTTCTCCCACACTCTGTTGGTCAGAATAGTCACAACTCCTGCCCAGATTCAAGAAGAGGGAACAACAGACCCTCATTGTTACCAGTCCACATCTCAGTGTAAGGCTACCAACCACATGGTAAGAAGAACATACAGGATGATGTGTACGTATTAATACAGCCATGTTTAGAAAACATTATCTGCCACATTGATTTCAAATTAACTTGTGAAAAAGATTGTATAGATCACATTACTAACAGAAATTGTACAAAGTACAGTAACAGTATAGTAACAAGTATCTTACTTAGTTATAATAGACGAGTGAGGGCAAAGCTTTTAGAGCTTCCAATGATACAGCGCACTGCAGCACCTGTATTACAGGTTTTCTATCACTGCACTAGAGGGATTAACTATATTTACTAACCACACCAGGCATACCAGCCAACCAGAACCTTGATAGGTCCCTCCTGCTTTGGTTAGTATTTGATCTATGTTGAAGACCACATACATTCTGCATTATTACAGAGGGCAAAAGATACATAAAGTATCACGTTAAAATATTGAGTAGTTAATGCTGGGCGTGGTGGCTCACGCCTGTAATCCCAGCACTCGGGAGGCAGAGACGGGAGGATTGCTGAGTTCGCGGCAGCTTGCCTGGGCACCATAGTGAGCTCAGGGCCAGCCTGAACTACAAAGCAAGACCCTGTCTCCAAAAAGCAAAAAAAAAA
>PVIC010007440.1:0-51091 GCA_004025085.1 Thryonomys swinderianus | reverse complement strand
TTTTTTTACAAAATGGAGTATTACTCTGCCATAAAGAATGACAAGATCGATCCATTTTGGTGCAAATGGAGACACCTGGAGGATATACTAATAAGTGAAATCAATAGATCACAGATAGACAATATCCGGATCTTCTCTTTGGCATGAACACCTGTAGATGCACATGAGTTCTAGAAAGTAGGACAGCTTTTATAGAGTGGAATATTTCTATAGGAAACTTGGTGTGGGAATGTGATGAGGGGAAGGAATAAATATGAAACAGAAATAAAATAAAAGAGCATGTATAAAGGGGGGAGGAGGGGGATGTGGGTAGGGATATGAGTAAAAATGAGAATTAACTTGTGGCATATACTGGTACAAATTTCCCAATGTTATATGTGATTTTGAGATGTATATAAATTGTACCAATAAAGAATTCAATTAAAAAAAGTGGAAACAAAGCCTATGTTTATAGGGGGTGTGGATGGAAGGGAGGGCAGAGGGGGAAAATGAGAATCAGGATGTGTCATGTAGGGCTGGAGGGTTAGCTCAGTGGTTCCGGCGCCTGCCTCGCAAGCGCAAGGTCATGAGTTCGATCCCCGGTAACCACATAAAATGCTAGGCGTGGTGACTCACGCCCACCAGCAATCAATACCACATACCACAGTCCCGGGCGTGGTGACTCATGCCTGAATTCCCAGTACTCGGGAGGCAGAAGCAGGAGGATTGCTGAGTTTGAGGCTTGCCTGGGCTACATAGTGAGCTGAGGGCCAGCCTGAACTACAAAGCAAGACCCTGTCTCAAAAAAAAAAAAAAAAAAAAAAAAAAAAAAAAAAAAAAAAAAAAAAAAAAAAAAAGATGTGTCATGAACAGGTACAAATTTTCAGCACTGAATGTGATCATGATGTATGTATAAAATGTACCAATAAAATAAATTATAAAAACAAATAAGTTAGTCCTCAGATACTTTAAATAGGAGTGAGGTCAGGATCTCATTTAGATTTTCAAAAGCCCAAAAGAGGGATAGATGAGCATTACATCAAAATACCTGTGAAAACAATAATATATTTTCCCTGCTTTTAAAACATTGTTGAGATTCTTTTTTGTGAATGCTGTTTTATCTAGTGGCTGCAGGGTGATCTTCATTTTGGAACTGGCAAATGCTCATAAGTAGTATCATGGAATTCCCAAAACAAACAGAAAATTAATTTACATTCAATTTAATGTAAATAATATTTCTCTTTTCATTTGCTGAGTCGAAAGAGGCAAGTGAAAAGCTAATGCAATTAAATTCTGTAAATGGTTGTGGCTTAATTGTTCGCTCACAGTGCAGGGCAAAACAGGAAACACATTCCATCTTTGTTCTTGTGTAGCCATGTTCCGTGAAGTTGTCTCCTAAAAAAGGTGTCTCCTATTTTTCAAGTTATGGGTGAAATTTCTCTCTGTTCTAAGCTTCTTTCTAAAGATCAGAACAGTATGCCATGAATAGAAGCAGAAAGAAAGACTGCTTATTCAAATAAGGTTTCCTAGAGACAAGTGTGGGCCTAGTAATACCTGTAGAAACTGGCTCAGACCTCCCTCTTTATCTCTAGGCAGCTGCTCCTTTGATGCCTATGTGCTTCTTGCAGCCCCTGCTGTAGATCATTTTCCTCCTCTTCTACAGTTTTGCAGCAGGAACATGCCAATCTAGGGCTAGTAATCCTTATTTGATTCAGTCACAAGTATTTAAACTTCCACTTGAAACACTGATTCTCATTAATTATACAGATACTGTCTATTCTGGCAGAGATCAGGATTGGTCTTAACCACTAGGAAAATCAGAACAAAAATATTTTCTGCAACTGTGGTATGTTATGGCATGTTACTTCCCCTTGCCTTTTTATTCTTTGTCCTTAGCAATATCTGTCTGTTGCATGTTCTTTACATTTTAATCTAATTTAATTTTATTCCTTCATCATATAGTTTTCTGACTGCCTTAGATCCTTTCTAGGCTGTGGCAGGAAACGAAGGGTAAATTAAAAACTCCATTTGAAAATAACAATAGTGTCTTGGGCCAGAGATTTAGCTCAGTGGTTCTGGCACCTGCCTAGCAAGCGCAAGGTCCTGAGTTAGATCCAGGTAACCACATAAAATAATACCAGGCATGGTGACTCATGCCCACCAGCAATCAGTGCCACACACCACAGTGCCAGGCATGATGGCTCATGCCTGTAATTCCAGGACTCAGGTGGCAGAGGCAGAAGGATTACTGGGCTACATAGTGAGCTCAGGGCCAACCTGAACTACAAAGCGAGACCCTGCTCAAAAAGAAAAAAAAATAGAGTTTCTTCCTGCCAGGGAAAGTGAGAAAAATTGTTGCTTAAAAATCTAGCAATATTTAGCAGTAAGAAACATAGTACATGCAGAATTTTTTACTTTCTTCTCAGGAAGTAATGTGCACCATCACATACAGTGATCATATGGGGTTATTTAAATCAGAACCAATTGGAAGGAAAGCCACTTCATATATATGTACTTGATAGAAGCCTTAAGGTTATACAGACCCTGGACTAAATTTACTACCCCCAATTTATGTTTATACAGCTCAGTGTCTAGCCATATATGAGATTGTGTGTTTAATATACTACAAGAGAATATTATCATAGCTTATAAAATAAAGGGACAAGGGTAATCAGTTGCGGATGGTCCTACTGGATACAAATTTTATATTTTTATAAAACAAATTTAATCTATTTTACTCCTTAGTACCCTTGTATATACATTAATGTCACCAGTTTTTAGGTATTACAGGTTTAACCTACAGATTTGATAATCTAATGACAATTGTTTAACTTGTGAATATCTTGCGATTGTTGATGAAGGTTTTCTTTCACATTTTACTGTGTGGCAAAAATCCATGCATGCATTCATCTATACATCCAAGTATCCATGCATCTATCGATCCATGCATCCATTTCTCATTGAACAAATCAATTAGCTCAGCATACAGTACTAATACTTTTCTAGAACATTTATTTAAATAATTTTTCTTTGATACTATGTGGTCCTCTATTTTAAGAGGGCCTGTCATTTTGGAATCCTTCCCAAATACCAAAATCAAAGGTTTTATTGTTTGTGACTGAAGAATTTGCATTGCATTGAAATATTCATTGTATTATAGAAATCTTGGCTCATTTCATATCACTGATAACAGTTTGGCTATGAGAGCACATAGGCTGACAATCCACACATGTTAGGATGCCAGCAGTGTTTGATGATCTATTCTCTTAAAGGATGTTTGTTCCACTTCGCTTACTTTTATGTTGAATTTGAGTATGCTGAATCAGAGGTGCTAGACCTGAAACTGAGGAGATAATAGAGTATCTTTCTCACCTTTACAGGTGTTAATTGACTATTTTTAATGTACAATTTTTCATTAAATTAAATTTTAAAAATGTAATTCTGGTCCATAAATATATCTGTAGGTGTCGTTTAGTTGTCTTTTGGCTGTCATATTTTGTGGTAAGATTGATGTGCTTCAGCCTGATACTATGGCATCATTTTTAAATTAAGCTCAGTCTTATAATGTTCCCAATTAAAGTGTGAATGACAGCAACTAATTAAATTGGGGAAAAGGGCATTGATAAGGGGATGATGTAAATAGAAAATAAAGTTTGCAATTGATATTCTGACCACAGGATTTTTTTAAAAAGACTGAACCGTGTGGTAAAAGGATATATTTAGGGATAGAAAAGAATGAGACCATTTGATTAACCAATGTGTGATTCAGTCAGTTGCATCTAAGCATTAAGGTTTACTAAAAGTATGCAACATCCTTTAGTTAATCACACAGCTTCTTTTCCCTTAGTGATCTATCAAGCATGCCAGTGAATTGGTCAAACATGAAAATTAAACCCACTTCAATGTTTAAGTGTATTTATTTCCAAATCCAGGAAACCCTATAGCATACTCTGCAGCCCATCTACCTAGTCTAGAATGCTGTGACCAGTGGCTCTACAGCTTTTGACAGAAATTAAATTATATAGCTCCAAATGGGTAAATAGCACAAAGGGATCTACGAGTTAAGTCAAATGTATGAGTAACTGTCAGAAAATGGTAATTTAAATACATGTTAGTGTCACAGACAATATGTAGAATGAAATTGCTAGAAAGGAATGATGAAACTCTACAATACTAATTACTAAGCTTTGTGCACATCTTAGAGAAGAAAGAAGGCATGCAGAATATTGCTATTTAAAATGAAAATAGAGTACAGCATTCCATTAGTGTCCTATTTTTAAAAGCTAATTAGTACTTCCTGAAGCTTTCAGATCAGCTTTTCCATTTACAATGGACATGCACTATCCGACCCCCCTCCCCGGAAGCAATACCCAGGAAGTGCTGTCACTGTCTTTCCCTGGGAACCCAGTGTCAGTCCCGGAGGGCAGCTCACTCAGGCCGTAAAGTGGCACCCAGCTGCTTCCTGTCGTGACCACACCATCTGAAGGGATTTAGGTGTCTTCTGAAGTCATACACGAAGCCAGTTCACTTAATTTAGATTCCCAGAATTTTAGATTATGGTTAATGTTAGGATATTAAAAGAGTGGGGAGGAGGAAAAGAGGGAAATAATGAAAGGGAAGAGGGAGTGAAGGCTTCTTTGTATTTGTCATAAAAAAAAGAGTTCTAAAGAAAGAGTAATTTGGTGATTTGAAAGGAGAATAACTTGGGGGAAGTTAAATAATATGGATTAAAAGCTAGAAAAGAGTTTTCTTTAGTAGAATATTCAGTTTAATTTGCATGAACTATGGCTTCTAAGTAAAAGCCATTTACTTTTTTAACCACTTTGCCTTTGACCAGTCTCATCATTTTATCACTTTGATTCCCTCATTTATCAGTTTCAACTCAGCTGATGACTAATTTCCAATTGCATGATGAGTCCTTTTTCAAGGTTCACACAGAAATTTCTTTGGGATTTTACCCAAAACCGTGTACCCATCACCAAATGGCAACAGAAGTTAATACACAGCTTCTCTGGGGAGAACAATCTGTTCCCCTCTCACCTGTGGTGTACAGTGAGGCATTTTCCACAAGCCTACTACCACAAAGACAGCTGACACCACACTGAAAGCTTGATGATTAGAATGTGAAAGAATGAGCTTCTGGCAAAGTAAGAGTTATCTGATTTCCAGTGTCTTTCCTCTATTAATATAAGCAGTATATTATGCTTCATAATAATGCAATATATTCTTGTTATCCTAATAATTATCATTTAAATACTATTTCCATAGGTGAGGTGTTATCTTATAGAGGGCAATCTCTTCCTGGGGATTCTGCATCCGTGAATTCCACCAACTACAGACAGAAAATATTTAGAAGAAAGTTGTGTCCGTACTGATTATGTAGACTATTTTCATATTATTCCTTAAACAATACACCTCTTTATACATGCGTACACATTATTTTGTACCATAAGTAATCTTGAGCTGATGTAAAGTATATGAGAGTAGCACTGAGGTTATACACAAATGTCCTGCTGCTCCATATGAGAGATTGAGCTCCACAGATTTTGCTCATGGCTGCACACCCCGAGCCTCCAACACCGTGCTCCTCCGACACTGAGGGACAGCTACATGTGTCTTCCTACATTTGAAAGTACTACCAGTGACGCTCTATATGCTAGGAATGCTGTATGCATTTTTCTCACCTAATAAGAAAATATTTCCATAATGGTCCGGTGTTCTTCTCAAGTTCCCTTGTGTTGACAGCCATTGGTCTTCCTCGCGCGTGACAGACAGGGCCACCGAGAGTGATCATTTTTCCTATTGTCTGAGCACTTGTGGAGCAGAATGGCAGAGACAGACAGGGTTTCTTTCTTTCCTTCACATCATTTTGGGGGCATTTCCTTCTTAAATGGGTTCTGCTCCCTCTGTCTTGTGGGTGCAACACAACAGGAAGAGCAGGTCGTCTGTAGGAACTTACAGGATTTGGATACTAACAGTAAACTTCTCTCCATCATGCAAGTTCCTAATGACAAACATCTGGACTTTCCTGTGCCCACTGCTTCCCAGTTGTTTGGGAAAATCCTTCCATGCAGTACATTCATATTACTACTGAATGATGGAATAAATATCTTTCAGATCTTATCAAGTGTTTAGTCAAATACTGATGTGCCTGAACTTTGTCGGCCATATTCCTTACCCTGAAAAAGAAACAAAAATCAAAGCTTTCCTTGGTAAGTCAACTCTATTGGACATAGTAGAAGAATTTCTCCCCTAGAGCAGGGATCTTCCAACCTGATTCGATGAGCCTATCTTCCATACACAAAAAGTTTCTACTGCTCTACAAAAGCACCACACTGGGGACCAATGGTTTAACATATGGGAAGGACATTTTCTTCTTTTTGTTTTGGAGGGCTGGTAAGACATCTGATTATACAGTCTAAGCTGGCCTTGAACTCAGTATATAGTACAGGCTAACCTCAAACTCACAATAATCTTCCTGACTCAGGCTTCTGAGTGCTGGGAATATAGGTGATTACCACCATACCTAGCTCTGGAGGACATTTTACATTCTAACCAGGGACCTTTCTTTTCTCGCAATCAAACAGACACTTGCATGCATCTTAGGCTTCTTTTCTCTTATTACTTTAAGAGATTTTTCTTTATCAAAGCCATGGCATCCCTCCCCCTGACCCCTAGAGCAGTGATAGTGAACCTTTTAGAGCTTTTAATGATAGTATCCTACTGTGGCATGCTTGCTTCGATTCACCACCATCACCTTAGAGGTTTGCTTCATCAGTCATTTGCTGCTAGCCTCATTCAGCTTTCTTTTTTTAAAAAAATATTTATTGGTACATTGTATATACACACCATGATCATACTCAATATTGGGAATTTGTACCTGTATTTGACACAATTTCATTCTCATTTTTTTCCCATTCCCCTATCCACCCCACAACCCGCAGCCCCAAATATCAAAGCTTTGTTTCCCTTTATTATTGTCATCACATTTTTTCTTTGCCACTCATTACTTACCTCTCTGCCATGTTTCCCTTTTAATATTTTCTATTTCACAATATCCATCATACATTCTAGAACTCATTAACTTTTTCAGTTTCTCATTCCAGAGGACAGATACAATATTTACACATCTGTGACCTATTTATTTCACTTATGACTATGTCCTGAAGATAAGTCCATTTTAATATAAATGACTCAAACTTATTGTTCGTTAAGGCAGAGTAATACTCCATTTTATAGAAAACCAAATCTTCTTTATCCAGTCTCCATTTGTTGGGCATTTGGGTTGTTTCCAAGATTTAGCTATCACAAACTTAGCTGCTATGAACATGGGTGCATATATGTCACTATGATATGATTTTTAAATTGTTTTCCTACTTTATTATCTTTCCTCCTACATTTTACAAATGTACTATATCTCTTCTATGCTCAGTAAGCAAACAAGGCAACTAAGACAAGCCAAAGCCCAACTATGAGCTCAAATCACTTCCAAGTCCTACTCAATTTTAATTTTTTTCTGTTTGGCTGTCATTTGCTGTTTTGAATTATTATCCTCCCATTCTGACTTCTCTAATTCCAATCTGGGTTTTTATTCTCCATTCTATGGAAATAGCCAACTGCTTATGCTGATGGTAATACAAATGAAAAAAATGCCATGTGTTCATTGGTACTATGGTCTTTCATGTGTTCTCACGTTTCTTCCTCTCTTGATGGTAGCTCTTTCTAACTTCTTTATTGATTCCTCCTTCCACTCATTGGTATTGCTTTAAATAGCATGTATGTACTCTAAATTTATTTCTTAGTTCTTGAACTCTCCTCAGAACTTCTGAATCTGATATAAAAAGACTTCTTGAAAACCTATTTGAATTCTCAAGGGAATCTCAAACTTAGCTTTTCTCAAAATCCATCATGATTCCAACTCCTCCCATCTGCACACCCTCTGGAACAGAGCTTTTAACACTCTTCTCCATGTTGAATCAGTGTGACTATTTTCTATGCTGATGCCAGAAATCTAAGTACCATCCTTAGCTGTTCTCTTTTTTAAAAAAAAATTTTATCTTTATTGGTACATTGTATACATACATCATGATCACACTCAATATTGAGAATTTGTATCATTATATGACATAATGTAGTTCTCATTTTTCCCATTCCCCTAACCCTCAACCCTCCACCCCTAAATACATAAACTTATTTCCCTTTTTTGATTACCATCACATTTTTTGTTTACCCCTCATTGAATGTCCCCAGTAACTCATCACCAATTCCTGCCTTTTGATTCCCGCACCCAGAATTTCTGATGCATAATCACATCTCTCTATTGAAAGACTGTCACCTGAATCCAAGCCTCTACTATCTGTTTAATGATCTCACACTGAACTTTATTCTTCCATATTCCATTGAAAATGTAGTCTCAATCTACAGATTTACACATTACCCAAATCATCTTTGTGTCTTCCTTTCATTGTGTCATATACTGGTACAAATTCTCAATGTTGAGTGTGACCATGATATGTATATAAAAATGTACTTATATCACAATAAAATATTTTTAAAAATAAAGATAATGCTACTAATAGAAAAAATTCATTACCATCTGTTTTCTTAATTACAACAACAATGTAATAAATCATCTTTCCACTTCCTTTCTTGATACACTCCAGTCCAACAGTGTGGATATTTCCCTGCTTCTAAAAGTTTTCCTGTGGAAAAAGTTCAGATTCATCATAATATTCTGCAGAAACATGCGAGTTTCTGAAAGGGCTCTTCCTTGGTTATCCTGCTGCAATAATCTCCATCTCCTTTCTGATGCTCATGTGCTTGTCTTCCAAAGTAGGACCTTCGGACATCTCTCCTCCTACCTGTGTGTCATTTCCTCTCCTTCCCTGGTTATATGTGTAACTCCTTCTCCCCCTTTCATTCTCAACTTTAAAAAATCTCATCCATATGCACATAAGTCAGGTACCTGGTCAGAGTTTCCTGTGTGTTCTATGTGTACCCTTTGGGGTAATTTCCAGTGATTCATGGTTAGTTTCATTGTCATTTTATTCATTGTTTAACAATTCATTGTTAGTTTATTATTTCATAGGCAGGAACAGTGTCATCTTACTAACGATGAATTCTTAGTGTTTCTCATTGTATCCTCAGCCAGACAGTAGTGGGTGGACAACAAATTTGAGTGGAATTATTTAATACAAATGTCTAATGGAATTCGGACTCCAGTGTTCATGCTGCTATAATTCTTTTTTTTTTTTTTTTGCTTTTGAGACAGGGTCTCGCTTTGTAGTTCAGGCTGGCCCTGAGCTCACTATGGTGCCCAGGCAAGCCACTGCAAGCTCAGCAATCCACCTATCTCTGCCTCCCGAGTGCTGGGATGACAGGCGTGAGCCACCACGTCCGGCATTGTGGTATGTGGTGTTGATTGTTGGTGGGTGTGTCTCCACGCCCAGCATTATATGTGGTTACCGGGGATCAAACTCAGGACCTTGCGCTTGTGAGGCAGGCACCGGAAGCACTGAGCTAACCCTCCGGCCCATGCTGCTATAATTCTTATGATTGTGTCATTTTATGTTCTCAAACTTCCAGTGCAATCAACATATTTTAAAACTTAAATATCAGCACGAAATTTACAGGTAATCATAAATTTGTAATGCGGTGCAGATTTAGTACCAGATAACAAACCAAGCTATTATTTGAATTTCAAAAATGGGAAAGCTTTAATTTGTGATAGGCAGTGAGTGTACGAAGGTGTTCAGCTGCCTAGTAGAATTATAACTGATAAGAAATGTGAAGAGAATATCATCCTTGACTTTCAGTTTAGAGGAGACCAGAGGAAAAAACTTCCCTGAAGATAGACTTATTCCTTTTGTGCTTGTAGGAACTGACCAGGGTAGGAAAATTATAAATTTGGGGCCAAAAAATAGAATGTGTAATGGCATTTATTCTAAAAACTACGTGATTTACATTGTTTCTAAGTTTGCTGTACAGAACATTTTTTATAGATTCAGCCAGTATATATTTATTGTATGATTCAGTTCTTTGCACTAATGAAATGCAAAACAATGTGTGTAATGTTTAGAAAGAACTGCAGTTTATGATCCACCTAATATACTTCAAATAATTTCAGATTCCAAGGAAAATTCTTTAAGAATTTCATGTTTTTATTCTTTTTCATAATGCTATTATTTTGATTAGTAAAACACAGTACATTTCCTTCAAATGACTCACTCTTATCGAAGTGTATAATTGTTTCACCCTGAGCCTAACTTTGCCTAAATTTTTGCCTAAATGATGGTCATGCTGTACTTATTGATTTATCTATTAAATCAATGCAAATGGAAGACTATTTGGTACTGACCTTTAAAATATTAACCCATGTATGGATTTGGTAGATAGGAAAAAAGCAATGATGCCCCCATTTATAGCTATTAAAAATCACTAACCTTTCCAATATATTAGTTTCAATAATTATTCATAAATAGAAATTTCCATAGAAAGTATGAAAAGAAATTCCCCTGAGGAATAAATGCATTACTTTGTACTGTTGCTAAGTCAATTAAATTACAGCACATATTTTATCAAGATCTGAAACTCTCAATATGTCTGCGTAATAAGAAAAAAAATGAGCTTACAGGTCTTATAAATTAGAAGACAAAACAATTTTGCAATAACTTAAAACATAATTATATAAACCATGCTTATAATATTTTCATTAACATCTTATTAATTTAAAATGTGCAAGTCAGACTGCACTGGTTCAACTCGTCCATTTCTAATTCTTTTTAATTTTTTTTTTTTTTTGAGGCAGGGTCTCCCTCTGTAGTTCAGACTGGTCCTGAATTCACTATGTAGCTCAAGCAAGCCTCGAACTCAGCAGTCCTTCTGCCTCTGCCTCCCGAATGTTGGGGTTACAGGCATGAGCCACCATGCCCGGCACTGTGGTATGTGGTATTGATTGCCAGTAGGTTTGACCTACCACGTCCAGTATTGTTGTATGTGGTTACTGGGGATGGAACCGGGGACCTTGTGCTTCCTAAGCAGGTGCCAGAACCATTGAGCTTAAATCTCTGGCCCGGGGTATTTCTAAATTTATGGAAATTAATTAGCTATAACAACTAAGACAGGACCAACAGAAAACAATGTAAAGTGGGCATTTGATACAAACAGATGAAAACAATGGGTTTTTAAAAAGGACAAAACTGTTGAGATTTTTTTTTTATTTTGTGATTTCTTTAAAGTATTCTGCTTTTCCCTGCTCGTAGGTTAGAGATGAACAAGATAGATGATTGAGGGGTGACACCACCTGAGTAGAACAGGAATTTAAAGATCTGAGCATGTGTGCTCTTGGTGTGACTTAGACTCATAGCAACCCAAGGCTGCACTGTGTGAGCAGAGGCCTGTGGGACACAGAGCCTCCCTTGCTGTGCATTGATACATCTGCAACTCAGAGAAGCTTCTCAGAGGGATTTAGAGCTTGACAGAGGACTACACAAAAATTTATTTTTCCCTTGGTAAAACTGAGGTGACTGAAGTCAAGACTGTGGAAACTATCATGCATTAAAGTATGCTAGGAATCACCACTGCTACCTAGCAATCCATCTTGCAAATAATTACCTTCCTTCTTTCATGAAGGTGCTAAAATAAATGATGTAACAGAAATATAATGCAAGTTACATATTTATGTAGATAAAAGGTATATCATTACATAATTGTGTAAGTAAAAGGTGTATCATTGTAAACATATATACGACTACATATTCATATAAATGCTGATCAAATTAAAAAATTATTCCTGTAAGACACACTTTTGTCAATTGCACTCAGTTTGATTTTATTTATCCCATTTTCCTTATCACCTTTTCTGAAGTTGTTCTGGAAATCTTCCCCTGTGACTACCTTTGTGACCTCTAATATAGTGAGTACTGTTTCTGAGTACTCTCCAAGTGACAGGCTCATAGTAACATTCCATTGTGTCCTCATCCACCTTAGTCACCAAATTTGCACCATGCGACTTCCAGCAATTCCTCAGTGTTTAAATGACTCAGTGAAAGGTAAATATTTGAATCAATTCAGGAAACATATAACCATGACAGTGCAACTGAAGATGTTCACAAAGTAGGTCTCCGGAACTGCTTTAGGAAGTGCTAGTAACTATGAGATAAGTGTGCTGGAAACAAGGGTAATATTTTAAAGGGAGTTGGTGCTTTTGCTGGTTTTTGTTTGTTTGTTTTATTTGTTTGTTTGTTTGTTTTTTGAGACAGGGTTTTGCTTTGTAGTTCAGGCTGGCCCTGGGCTCACTATATAGCCCAGGCAAGCCTCAAACTCACAGCAATCCTCCTGCCTCTGCCTCCACCATGCCCAACATTATGAGGTGTGGTACTGATTGCTGGTGGGCATGAGTCACCATGTCCAGCATTGTGGTATTTGGTTACTGGTGATTGAACTTAGGACCTTGTGCTTTGCTAGGCAGATACTGGAACCACTGAGCTAAATCCCCAGCCTTCTGCTGTATTTTTAAAATTTAAGTATTCATTGTAATTTTCAATCATATTACACATTACCCAATATGATTCTAAAAACATAAAGCAGAATTAGAGGCCTTAAACTTCTTGATTTTAGGCCTTAGTTTAATATACTGTGCAATCCAACAAACTATAAATAAGGCTAAACTGTGACTTAGAAAATTTTCTGGGATTTTATAAACATTTTCAAGTAATAAGTACTTTTAAGAACTCTAAAATCTTATAGTTAATCTGGCTATATAAGCAACTTTAATATAACATGCAAGCTAAAGAAATCAAACCAGTTGGCAGGAGAATAAACCGATCAATAAAACAGAACATAATGTAACAAAGGTTGATTATAATTCAGTAGGAAAAACCTAGCCATTTTTATGTATTGTGCTTGAGCAACTGGACAAGTATGTGCAACGGTAACCACAATAATAAATATGTCTGGCACTTTGCCTATTGCTCTGTGGTTTGCAAAGAGATGGAGCCTGGGCCTCTCCTACCTAGATTTATGCAGTCTTCTGAGTGGAACAGGCTGTGTCCCTCCAAGCAGGGTCTGCATGGTACCCGGTACCACGAGCAGAATGGACTCATCGGTAGTGACCAAGTTAACCTCCTTTCAGACCTCCCTGGGCCTCAATACTTACTACAAAAGTCATCCATTCCACAAGACTAGAGCATCCCTTCATTTGGCTTGTCAAACCCTTCATAAACCAACCACCTGGTTGCCTCTTGGTGGTTGGTTGGTAGCTTATATCTGTCTGGGTTTTTGTTTGTTTGTTTGTTTGTTTTCCATGCAGTGTAGAATTTTCATCACAAGCAGGAGCGACCACAGAAAATTTTTCGCTTATGCTTATACCTGAAAGGTACTTCAGTAGAGTGACTCATCCCTCACTCTCTGCTTAAATGTTTGGAAGGAGACATTCAAACCTCAATTGCTGCCACATGAGGCAGATCTGCAGCGGTGAGGAGTGCCACAGACACAGTGGCATATGGCTTACCCAGCACTTGGCAGTGGCACCAGGCAGGCAGCCCCTATGCACTTTTGCCTCATTAAGAGGACCTGCAGTTGATAACTACTCTTAATTAGTGCTTCTCTCAATGGTGCAGTAAGTCCCCCAGCCTGGACTATTGTGCGATGAGCAGTTAATCCTCAGGAGCCAACCCTGCTGGGATAGATGTAATTAGCACCCTTAAAATGATGAGCTGCCTTTCAGGGCCTGGATGGGTGTGTTATGTCAATATTTTCTTTAGATTCCTTTTATGTGCTATATTCTGGGAGCACAGGAAAGTTTATAGTCTGATTTTCATTTTTATGTACCATTTGTAATACACGATGAAATATAAAAGTGTGATTTGGGATTGGCAAGAAGAAGAAGGAAAAGAAAGAAAGATAAACCTGTTCACACAGCTGATACTTTTTTTTTAATGTTTACCAATGTTTTTGAGTAAATATACTGTGCCCATCACCAAAATGTATGAAATTCTTCTTTGTTGGCACGTGGGAGTAGAGAAACCCCCTCAAAGCTTACTAAAGCACATACTGTGGTGTTCAGGGTCTGGTTGGCACATGCAGTCCTGGGCTTGAGCCAGAGGGAAGCCTTAAGCATCTCCTTCCCAGTATGGGCTGATGCCTGCAGGACCCAGAGCTCACAGCTACATGATTCGCCTGGTAAAATACCTCCCAAAGATAAGAGCACTGAACCTCACTTATCAATCCATGTAATGCATTTCCCTCAGGATATAGCCTTCCCTTATATTAGCTGAGGTTCAGTACTCACCACTTCCATGAGAACTATGGAACTCACCTTAGGATACATTTGTTAACTACATGCTCACTGTAATCATAGGAGAATTCTACCAAATTCCATTAAACTCTGGTACTCTGCTCAGTAAATAGCCATGAAAACACCATGGTACTTAGAGCAAATCCTCAATCCCCTGCTAACACCTTATATTACAACCGTCTAATTACCATGCTTTGCAGTAGCCTTGTGGGACTTCCACAGGTAATTAGAACTCCAGAGCTTTTCGGCCATAATCCAGTAAGGACCTCTTAACTAGAAAGGATTATGCACTGCTAATATCTCATGCCCACGTGTTTTCTACAGTTAATTTTTCAATTAATATTTGGCTGCACTGCAGAATTTCATGCAGCTTCATAGATTGTAAGAGAGTGTGAGTCAACTCCGAAGTGAATTTGGGGCCTGCATGTTCTCCTCCATCTACCTATCTCTCTATCGATCTATCTTTTTCTCTCTCTTCTCTCTCTTCTTCCATGCTTTTCTTCACACCTGATATCCTGATAAGAAAAAAATAAAACATAAGTACATGTCACTTTAATTACATCTTCTTTTGTGAATTTAGTATGATCTCTCTTCACCTTGTTTTTAGGTAAGGAGTTAGATACCTAACATGATTATAATTTTTGTCATCCTTGTTTGGAGAGGGGAATTGATGACAATGTCTTCTTATCACACTTTTTACTATTACAGTCTAAGCAGCAAGTAGTCACAGAGCATAAACCATATTATGCTCATTTTTGAGCCTTCAGAGTTCAGCTCAGTGTATTTGCTCAACAAATGCCCTCTGAATGACTTGTGTTTGTATTCTGCTAGGGGCAGAACATACATTTTATGTATATAGTAATTCCTTAGTAAATGCTTGCTGACTATATGTCACTAGAAAGTGTTTTTATATTTACGTTTGTACATAATATGATTATGAGCTGGTAGCTCAACATAAAATTGAAGGTTTATGGATAAAATTGTTCTTAAAATAGTCACTTAGAGTACTGTGATCACTATTGAATTCCTTCAAAATATACAGGGCAAATAAACACCTTTTACCCAACGATTATGGCATTCTTAGCTTTCTGGGCTGAATTTTCTGTCTGTGTCAGTTTGCTATTCTCCTTACATATGTTTCAGCATTAGGTTTTGGGATGGGAGAGAGGTTGGGGCAGGCCCTACTGAAAGAAAAGACATTCCTTTTTAATGGATGGTCTCTAATTCCACTTGGGACAGGGATCATAGGTTATGGATTAGCAGCTCCCTTTGGTAAACAGAGACAAAAGTTTTCCTCATGGCAGGGGAGACAATGGGGCTAAAGAAAAAGAGCTTTGGGTTTTGGTAACAGAGACTCTGAGGAATGTTGAATCTACTTGAGAGAATGTCAGCCCTCTCGGTCCATGCTTTTGTCATGGTGGGGGGGGATTGATGGTGACTCTCAGCATGGGGCTGTGCATAGGCAGACTGGACCACAGGAGGTCCTAGGGAGTGGGACATACCTGTCTTTTGACATGGTGAGACCCCCTATGTCTTGATCACAGACTCTCACTGAGAAGTGCCACTGAGGATCTCTGAGAAGGCTGCCATAGGGAGGTCTGGAAAGCACCTAGTCTCAGCTTGATCCTACTTAAGTCTTAATTGACTGCTTTTGTCTAATTGATTATAAAGTAATGATGGTGTGTTCCTCTGCTTGCTCTTGGCCTTTGCAGTGTCTTCCTCTTACTGGAAAGCTCATTACATGGCATATCCTCCTATTCCATGCCGGAGCTTTCAAAGTATGTGCATGGTCCATGATACACAGTCCTACTGAGACTTTGGTATGATCCACAAATGTTTCCTCTGAGGAATCTGCTTTCTCCTCCTTTTTTACTAGTAGTTCTTGTAAGCTTTTTCCTCCTTTATAGCACTTCCTCTGTGAAGCTCACTGATTTCGTTTGACCACAGTGAAGGTCCCCTCTGGAAACATCTGCATAGTAATGCCCATTTTATTGTTCAAATCCTCATAATTAGATCATCAATTACTTTAAGGGAAGAGGTGCCTAATGTATATTCTATATTATGCATAATGTCTTTTCAGGTCCTTTATGTATTAAAATGAGACTTCTGAATTAAAGTCTGAGTTCTGGAATCAAACAACCTACATTCATACCTTGACCTGTTGCTTTTAGCTGTGTGAAATTAAACACCTTCCTTACCTTGTTGTAGCTTCATTTTTTCATCTGCCAAGTAGGCACAATATTCATATCCACCTTCTTGGCAAATTGAGATGACTTAAGGGGCTAGATATAGGACTGACACCCACATACCATGACATACCATGTGCTATTGTTATCTGTCACCATAATTAAATAAGCAATTCCCAATGCCTTTGACTTATCTTTTGTTAGATCCGGAGCAGGATCTCAAGTGAAACGTACCTTTAATGGCTTATATTTCATTTAGTTGCATGACACATATTTATAGAACAGGCCTGCCCATTGTTCTCAAAGGTAGGAGCATCAGTTTTGTGATAGAATGAAGATGGTGTGTGGAGAGAGGACTAGGAGTAATGCTTCTGTTTCATGTTTGTGACCCTGACCGTGTAACCAAAATCCTAGTTAGCATTTCCTGATATTAAGAATAGTAATACTATTCTCAGTCCATGAACATATTCCCTAGAGAATAACCAGATTTGGCAGTAAGGTCTACAAAGCTGACCATTTTCTGTAGCATGTATGCTCAGTAAATGGAAGTTTTTATTATGGTAACTGTTACTTCTCTACTCAAAACCATCCTGCCTCTCATTGTGATTGTATTTGAAATCTTGCGGCATTCACAGTGTAACTCAGTTCCAGATAAGCATTTAGAATGCACCACTTACATCTTTGTCCAGGTATGATTATTGGGAAACTTTAGCATGGAGGCCTGAATGTTTAACAAACAGAATAAGCTTAGGAAGTATCACAATTAGAGGAGCATGACCCTCAACCTGTAAGCCAAATAAATAACAGTGAAGTTAGGGAAATTAAATGAATATTTAGAAGTTTTTAAAAAACAAACATGCAAATTTAAAAACGTGAACCACTTTTACATGTACTCTGAAACAAAAATCACATCCATGAGAGTAAATGAACTAGGCATCTAATGAGAGTGGGCCTTCAAGCCCCCTCTACCTCGCCCCTCAGAGGCCACTAGGATAATGAGCGAAACTCCAGACCGTGCACCAGCTTTTAAATTTCCTATTTATAGCAAAGATGTACAACAAAAAATACCTGCATGCATATTTATATTCATTTTTCTGTGGAGCAAATCTGTATCAGGTCAGGATTTATTAGACTTCCCAATGATTTATTTTGTTAGAAGTGTTGCCCAGAATGTATTCCATTCTGGATTAAAGTCATCCCTTAGTATCCAAAGGAGATTGGTTCCAGGACCTGCACTGGATACCAAAATCCAAAGACTCTCCGGTCCCTTATGTAAAATGCTGTAGTGTTGGTACACCCTCCCATGTACTTAAAATCATCTCTAGATTACTTATGATGCCTAATAAAGTGTAAATGCTACATATATAGTTGTAATATTGCATTATTTAGCCAATGCTTTCAAGCTTTCATTCTCCTTCATCATTCCCTGGAGCTCTGCTTGAAGCTGTTTAAAAGGTTCCATTGCTTCTGCTCTCTTGGATTCTATCATCTCACTGATCTCTTCTTTAATGAGGTCTTTCACTGTGGACAGTATCCCTGTTTTGATCTCAGAGATGAGTTCTGATTTCCATTTTACTAGATCCACTTTCGCTACCATCTCCAAGTGTCCTGGCGTTTGAGTTTCAGTTTGCCCTATTTCCCTTTTCTCTGAATTTCCCTGTGGTTTTAATCTTTGTGTCTGGTTTTTTGTGTATTTTCTCATTTCTACTCTTTCATTGTTATTAATTCTCTTCTTTGCCTGATGACAGGGCAATGTTTGTTGCAGGCCTCTGTCTATTATCTGGGGTCTTTTGGATGTGGCATTTTCCTGGGGTGTCCTCCTTGAATCTGTAATGACCCTTGAGAGTTCTCAGTTTTGACACATCATGGGAGGTATTTGAGCAGATCAATCACATCATGTTTGTTACCATAATACAGTAAATGCCAATATCAGTATTAAACACAATAAATAAGATAAAAAGTTTTGTTAAATTCTATTCTGGAGACTTTGAGCTTATGAGTTACCTCTATGTCTATATATCAGAATTTAGAATTAATCAACAATGTATATACCACATACAGGTCGTAAATGTACCTCCCGAACCCTTTGGGGATAAAAGGTCACTGGGGAATCAGGGAGGTAGGAGACAGGAGGAGAATGAAATAGTGTTAGCAGATTTATGGAGATCACCTATATCCTACAACCTCATATATGCCAGTGGGTAATAGAGGATAAAAGGGCCTATGTACAACAGTACCAACTGTACACTGTGAGCCCATTGGAGACTTATAATAGTACAGAAGAAGAAATAGGGCAGCATAAGAATCTTTTACTTCTGGGTATTGCTTCTGACAGGAAGATAGGAGAGGGTGTGGGGACAAAAGATGAATAGAGGGATCTAGGAGTAGATGGCAAAATAGAAGCTAGCCCCCCCTTTTTTTTATCTTTCCTGGTCTCTCAGTGCAGCTCCAGGAGCACACCTCCTGTGCAGGGATGCAGGAGATGGCTCCAGCTCATCTAGGACTTGGGTCCTCACAACGCAGCTCCAGGGTGTGGTTAGGGCTGGGCGGAGGCCCTCAACCCTTCATGGTGGGGATGGCGCCCAGGGTCGTACTTGACTCCTCACTGCACAGCTCTGGGGTAGAGTGGGCCAGTGGGCTGCCCTCAGTCCGCCGCCACCAGAAATGGATGGCGCCCGGTAGCCGAGTCTGTGCCACTCCGGGATACAGTGGACTGCTGGGTGGCCCTCAGTCAACCGGAAATGGATGGTGCCCGGTAGCCGAGTCTGCACCGCTCCTGGGGTACAGTGGGTCAGTGGGCGGCCCTCAGTCCACCAGAAACGGATGGCGCTCTGTCCCTGCAAATCTTAAAGGTCCTTTTTACTCTTGTCTTTATGTCATCGGTCTTGAAGAGGATGGAGATATAAGAGGTATATTTAGGGCAAATAAACTTTGTATTCCTGTTTTCAGGTAGATTCCCTAAATTGGTTGACATGCATAGGAACAGAGCTAAATAGTTATCTGACCCAACGTTTTAAGATTAAATGGGAGACAGAAATGAAGGTAGAGATGCAAAGCTTTATCTAGACCTTAGCTACTCAGTGGGCTGCTGGCCCAGGCTTTAAGACCTGTGAACTCCATATCAATCTCCTGGCATCAAGCCTTCTTTAGTGCTCACAGTGAGGTACCCTTTCCACAACTGCACTGAACTCCACTCAAGCTCCTGTGCTGCAGAGCATGGATTGATTGTTAGGGGAGAAAGAAGTAATCATTGTGAGATAAGGTGGAGAGCAATACAGTAAGTAAGGAAGAGAGCAGCATGAGCAGAGGAGGGGCACGATGTTCTCTGCTCTCTAAAATATGCATATGAAATCTAATCTGTGGGAAGAAAAATTCCATTTAAACCAGTAAGTTTGAAACTTATTAAAATCAGGTTGTATTGTGGAGGTTGTTAGGAACTGGCACTTACTAAAGTATCACAAGCTCTAGAGATACCTTAGAAAATCTTAGAGTAGCTATGCTTTTTTTTTGTACATTTTATTGGTACATTATATATATAGTAGGAAAGCTACAAGGCCAGGTCTGGTTTCGAACCAGGACTCCTTTCTTATCCCATCTGGGTGGTTAAGAAGGGGAACAACTTGTCCACAGGTTCACAAGATGCAAGTCCTCTGTCATCACTCTTCAGTTTTGTGACATCCAGCTCATCTCTTTAACTGGATACAGAGGCGAGGGCCCATAACTGCCTCTCTAGCAGACAATAGAAATTAACTTCCATTCAAGAGATGCAGATGAAAACAACTCTGTTTTATCTTACTCCACAAAAAATGGCTGCTATCTCGAAATTAGCCAGCAAAAAATGCTGGCAAGGTTTTGGAGAAAAAGGAACCCTTCTCCACTGTTGGTGGGAATATAGACCAGTACAAACATTGTGGAGATTCCTCAAAAAACTAGGATTAGAGGTTCTATTTGACCCTGCTATTCCCCTGCTGGGGATATACACAAAAGAATTACAAGATTTCTATCACAATTATATATATGCACCCATGTTTAGAGCAGCTCAGTTTGTGATATCTAAATCTTGGAAATAACCCAAATGCCCATCAGCTCTAGGTTGAATAAAGATGTGTTTTTTTTTTATAAAATGGAGTATTACTCTGCCATAAAGAATCATGAGATTGAATCATTTATACTCAAATGGATGTACCTTCAGGACATACTCGTAAGTGAAATAAATAGGTCACAGATGTGCAAATATCATATATTTTCTCTGATATAAGGAACTGAAGTTATAAATGTGTTCTAGAATGCATGATTGATATTGTGAAATAGAAATATTCAAAGGGTAATGGGACAGAGGAGTAAATAATGAAGAAGGAATAAAATTGATGTTAAAAAAAAGTAAACCCTGCTTGTGTATATAGGGGTGGGGGGAGGTATGGTGGGTAAGGGAGAGGGAAAAAATGAGAATTAAGTTGTGTCATATACTGGTACAAATTCTCAATGTGGAGTGTAATTATGTGTATATATAATGCACCAAGAAATGAACTTTCAATGAAGGCCTCAGGGAAAATCAAGAGGCTCAATATAAATGGAGTATTAGGGCTGGGGATTTAGCTCAAGTGTTACCACACCAAACTTGGATGCACAAGGGCCTGAGTTTCATCCCACTTTGAGGCTGCAATGGTCCTTTATCTAAGAGGGCTGAGCTAAAGAATGGTAACTCAGTTCTGGCTTTCCATGTTGGACTTATAAAGCCCCTGCTTATTCAAGGGAACAATATCTGTCTTAGTCACTTTTTCATCTCTAAGACACAATAGATGACACCTGCAGCATAAAGGAAGAGAAGTTTAGGCTCACAGATTCTAGAGCTTTCCTTCCAAAACCGGTCTTCTCAGAGCCAAAGTAGTGTGCAGGAGGGCATGGAGGAGGAGAGCTGTTCAGAAAGCAGAGATCATGCAGAGAGGAACAGGGGTCAGAGATAATCTCTCCCAAGTCCTGCCCAGAGTGACTCAACTCTTCCAAGTCAGCAACGACACCTCAGATTTGAGTCACCTTTTCAACGCCCCAACTGTGATCAATCACATGAAGCTCTTAGGGCAGTCTAGATGTAAACCACAGCAATAGCTAAAATATTGCTTTTAAAGCCTCATAGACATATTCATACACTAGTTGAGAAGGTGAACACTGGAATTGCCCCTAGGATAGTTATTAGTTTGGCATGATGTGAGTGACGCTCATCCCAAGGTCAAGAGCCAAAGTAGGTCTACCCATTGTACATTCAACAGCATGGACATTGAGTACCATGTGAACTCCTTGGCAATGCTTGCTGCCCAGACATTGTCCTAGCACTGATGCTAGAACCAGCCATCCTCCCAGCTCTGGGGGTCACACTGGCTCCTTGGTGAGGATTCCCTGACAGGCTCTTTGTATACATAGACTCCTTTCCTGATGGGACACTGTTCAGCACACAGACACTGTCTTTGAGAAGATTTTTCTGCAAGAAGCTCATATCCTCAGATTTCGAGTATAGTGTAAGACAGACACTTTTGTATCAATGCCTTTTAGTTTTCTTCATCTGTCTTTGGCAGTTTTCATTTTAAATGTCTTGTTCCCTTTAGAGATTTCTATTCCCAGCCTTCATTTTTGAAGGCTTTTAATCAGGTCCTCAGAGAAACAATTAGATGTCATGACCACTGAATAAATCCATTGAAATATCCTTACATGAATACAAGCTGTTGGAGAAATTGTCTAATTAACTGACAGATGCCTTAAAGCTTTTTAGAGTAGATTGACAGAGTGACCTGAATGACCTGCAAGATAAAGTCACAGTGTGGAATCAGAGTGAACCCAGTAGAACAGTCTACATTAACAATGAAAATGCAATGCTATGGACATACTATCATATGCACTTATTTCACACATTGTGACTTATATAAGTAAGCCATCAATTATTTGTAAATCATCCTGCTATGCCTAGATTAGGTTTATGAACACTAGAGAGGCTTTGGAACATCGTTTCCATGGAGGAGGTGAGAAGGTTTTGTGCATATGGAAAGCCCATATTTTCCCTGGATCCAGTAAAATTTGTCTAGTCTGTCTCTCACCCTGGGAGGCCCAATACTTCTCCTTTGATAGACTCCTCTTCATTGTTTCACCAGAATTTTCTGCACTGATAAATCCTTCTTTAATGATCAACAGGTCAATGGTCTTGTGGCATTCCTTAGCATTTAATGATCTGTAAAGCTCATGCCCAAAACTGACTTTCTACATGCTGTCTTCAGTGAAGCTGCGTGCTGCTCTATCAGCTGTTTGTTACAGCTGTAAAACCTGAATTTGATTCAAGTACCATGTTCAGCGTCTAAATGTGTTCATCAATATTTCCAATGGCCCATTCAGAATTATGGCTTGGGGAACCAGACTGAGATAGGCTATGCCCATACAACCAGTGCAGGCCTGGAGGAAGGTGTGTCTGTGTGGATCAGGTGATCTCAGGCTGTCCAGGGCAAAGGAAGCCACAAGTAATAGAAATGAGCAGTTGCAGTGAAACTGAGGTAAGGCACTTAGCAGTAACCAACTATGTAATAGGGCTCTGGCCTTGGGATGGATGAAGGTGGATGTCATTTGTAGAAAGAGGATTACCTTTGCACAATAGCACACTTAAACTCTAAGAAGCAAAGCATATAAGAATACCTCCAATTCTAGGCTCTATAAAAATAGTTATAGGCATCCAAGTGCTATCGTAATATTATTTTAAAAGCACTTGAAAGAAAGTGTATATTTTCTTTTAAGAAGTCTGCAGAATTTATTGAAATGTCCCATGGATTTGGCCAGAAAGAAATTATATCTACTCAATTTGAAAACCTTAGCTAACTCAAAATAATCTAAAGTCCTCCTTAATAGTTACATGTGTGTTTGAGTTAAAAAAGAAAGTACAAAAAGTAAAGACAAGAAGAAAGATAAGGAGAAAATGGTTTAAATATTGTTTATTTAAATATTGCTTAAATATAAGGAGGAAATGGTTTAAATATTATTTATTGTTTAAACATCTTTCAAATGTAGTTGTGAAAGGAACAGAAAGGAAATCTTGATGTTCAAAAGATTTAAATGTCTCATGCACACTCATGATTAATTATATCATACATATGATATAACATATATATACAATATATACATATATAGTAGCTAGTACCACTACTTAATGTTGTGACACATATACTGTACTTTTATGAATGAGCATGACTTAAAATAATATTGTGTCTTCTTTATTTATTGAATAAACTTAGATCAATTGAGGATGAATTAGTTAATTTAAATCACATTGGAGGATCCTGCTGGCCCACTGGTGCCTCCTTATTTCCCATGGGGCTTTGACCTATAACACATATGCTGTATGTGTCATTCTCACAGTTTTATTACTATTGTTATTATAATCAGTCACTTCTCTAACCCTCAGTGAGAGTTCTCTAGTCTTTGATACTTGTGGCAAGATAAACCATGTTGGAAACTATGGATGACCTACTCAGACTTATGACTTACTTGGATTTAGGGATATCTGCTCTGCCCTGAGGGATCAACTACTGGGATTATTGTGGAAATGTGCCCTGCCCTGCAGGATTTTAAACTACAAGGATTAATGCCCATAAGATTCACTCACATTTAGGATGTTTGCCCTGCCCTATGGGATTTTCAACTACAGGAATTATTGTGGATAACTGCCCTGTTTTGTGCATGCCTACTAGGGTTATGCGTGTGAAGCCTTGTACCAAATAAAGGTAAGGAGAGCTCCAAGCATTGGCCTTTCTGCTTGTGTGGTATTTGGTCTTTTGCTGCTGCTGCTGCTGCTGCTGCTGCTGCTGCTGCTGCTGCTGCTGCTGCTGCTGCTGCTGCTGCTGCTGCTGCTGCTGCTGCTGCTGCTGCTGCTGCTGCTGCACAGAGTAGCAAGAGTCAAGCGCAGGCTCAGCCTTTTCCTCAAGGTTCCAATTTTGTTGTTTGTTGATTGTTAATCCTTTTGCTGTGGGACTCATGGGGGGGCAGTGGGCTGGAGTTTGCCATGAGGGTTCTGGCTGCGTCCTCTTACTCTGTCTCCCACAAACAATTACCAGATTTATACCCAATAAAATTTTTATATGGATCAGCATCCAAATGTACTTGGATTTAACTTGGTGGTTGGGGACTAGTGAGTCTCCTTTTGGGTCACCCCATCTGCAGTCCAGAAGTGGGTTGCATAAACAGTAAGTGCAAATGTCAGGAAAATTACTCCCTAAATTTGAGGGCACAGCCTGGTATCAGAGGACCATGCACACTATTATTGCCTGCCCTGTCTAGTACAGGGTCCCAAGCCTATCTTTCTCCAGAATCCCACTGTGTGAGCCAGCTAGTGTCACCAAGAGCCTGTGTTCTCTATACTTTTATCACTCAGGTGCATGCTTTACCCTTTCCTATTACATTACCTTAGAAACAAGTAATGTTAGTTCCTTTCCTTCAATGGAAGCTCCATTTCCATGACTTTTCAGGTTCACAAAAGCTACTAACCCTGCCACCACTAAAGCAAATGACATTAACTGTGAATTAACAATACGGACGGCCAAAAAGCAGATCTTAAAGACTCCTCTATCCAAGATTTTAATCACCTGTTTGCTTGAACACACCTCAAAGTGATCAAGGGACTCTTTTCCAGATTATGTTCCTAGCAAAGTCATTTACTTGGTCGATCTTTATCGGTGAAGATTTGGTATTATTTTCCAGAAAAGTAAAGACTTGTTTTTTATTCTCTAAATAGTAAACAAAAGGCAGTCAACCACACTGTAAGAGCAGAACTGCATTTTAAACTAGACTTTGGATAAGACTCAGAAGTCAGGAACGCTGTATTTGATGTTGAATTCTCATCAACTGAAGCAGGTCAGTTTTAAACCTCAGTTTAACAATAACATATTATTAAAAATGTTCTCAATGTTTTTATTGTGAAAGAATATAGATATATTTTACTCTGAATTATGAGGATAATTTAATGGGTTATATTTAACTTGTGATATATGTAATACAGTGTTGTAGAAGTTGAATCCATGTCTTTAGAATGGCTTTGTCAAGAAATTCTACAAATTCTGTTCTTTCAAAAGGATCTGCACTTTTGGTACTTTTTATTATGGCCTCTAATGTGACCTTTGCTGTACTTGTGAAATAGTCTGATATTATTGTAAGGGTTAAGAATTTAATCTCTGTGCTCTTTTGATTTACTTAGTAGCTCTATATTGTAGCCAGACTTCATTTGCACATTTTTAAAATGGAGATAACAAACTTATTCCAAAGAACTAGTATACAGTTTTAATACATTAGTATATTTCAACTATGAGCTTCATGAACCACATAATGTAAGAGCTCAAAAATGTGATCTAGGCTGGAAGAGTGGACCATGCCTTTGATCCGAGTCCTTCAGTAGGCTGAGGCAGAAAGATTCCAAGCTTCTGTCCTACTGCCTTGGCACCTTAGTGAGACACTGCTTCAAGAATAAAAAAATTTTGCAGGAATGTAATTTGGCTAGAAGGTCATGAGTTCAATTCTCAGTATCAGAGAAAAGATACTCTAATTCTTTTAATTCCATTTGTATTTACTTCTATCCATAATTTATCTTTTTTTTCAGTTAAATTTTATTATAGGATTTTAGGCTGTTAGATGGCTTTCTGATCTTTCCAATCCTATCCTCCCCATTCCTAGCCTCTGATTATCAGTGCTTTGTCTTTTTTACACATTTGTATATCAATCTTTGCACAGCCCTACCTACCTTCCTCACTCTGTGCCAATTCTGTCGCAAAGGCCATGGTTCTGGGCCAGCTATACCCTGATTAAAGGTATTCCTTGCCTTCCTGGTGATGTTCATTCTATTCTCCATGTGCACCTGGTCCTCTTCACCATCCCCTCTTCTTCCAGAACACTTAAACTTTGACCTCTTACTTCTACTTCTGTACAATTGACCTCATCCTGAATGTACCAAGCCAAAGGCATTTCAGAAATAAACATCTTCCTTTCAGCAGCTGTGGTTTACAAGGAGATCAGACTAGGCTTCTGCCGACTGTGCTTTTCCCCAGGTCCAATCCCTGATAAGAGACAAATGCTTGGCAGGCTGCTTTAACTGCTTCTTCTCAGAAACACTGGCACCACTGTCTTTGTCATATGCTAAAGAATCAATTAGTCACTTGGCACCTAAAACCCAGAGTATTTGCTTTCTATATATTCTCTCTTCCAGGCCTTGTTGCTACTTAGCAAGGTAAATATCATGGTCTCCATTTTTAGATCAATAAAGGAGGTTAAACAGTTTCCCAAGATGATATAGGCACAAGCAGATGAGATGAGATTCCAGCACAAGACTATGTTATCCAAAAGCTCTCTCTCTTTGGTCATAGTGCACGTGAACACCTGTCATTGCATTAGATTATGAGTTCTTTGATAGTACAGCTTTGTGTCTCCTACACATTTATGTGGGTTTATACTTCAGATAAGTAAATAATGAATATATAGTTTTATGACTGAATTAATGTATGAGAAAATGAACAGATGCATGTTTTTATGTCAACTATGAGGAAGGATGTATATCTTACATTTGCCTAACAAGTGGTCAAGAAATATTCATTGTCAATTTTTTGGAAAAGCAAGAACTAAAAAAGAAGAATGTACAATAAATTTTAAGATCATACTTTTCAAAATCCATATGTGTAATAGAAAAGAGAACTGGGGAACAATAATAATATAGCAGCTTTGAGCACTGCACAGGGAGTCTATTGGTGCCTTATGTTTCCTTTCTCTTGGTTATGTCCAATAAAAAAAAATTAATGAAATTACAATGAAAAAAAATTTTAACCAAGGAAAGTCTGTGTGCAAGTTTGAGTTTAACTGAAAGGAAAATACTATTGGTGATATAAATTTTCAGATTATAAATCTTATTTTAGGTGCATACATAGAGATATAGCCATATGGGAGGGGCTGCCCATCACCAGTCTGTGGCTTGTGCCTTGTGCATTCTGGGCAGCTGGTTCTACAAAGTGCAAATCTAAATTTGCACATAAGAATTCTTACTGGCTTCAGTGAACATATTGAACGAACATGTTCTTGGATGGAGACATTACAGGCAGGAAAAATGCCAGCTTAGTTCAAGCCCTGCAATAAGAAGCATTAATTATCTGCAATACTATGTGTTGGTACCACATTCTTCTCTGGGTATTTTTACTGTTCAATAAATCTTGAAATGTTCCATGACCTTGCAATGTATCCTACAGGTAAAAGAAACCAACAGCAACTCTTTAGTCAACAAATTAGTACAAAACTATTAATGAATTTTGTCTCTTTCCAAATTCTCTAAAACCTAAAGGGTGAGTAGAGAAAGAAGAGAGGAAATTAATATTTATTTATTCACTGGGTGTGCCAGGGTCTAAGTCCCTTTTACATCACTGCAATGTAGTACCTTGCATCCACAAATTAAAGTACTTTATTTGAGCTTAAGGTTTTTAGAGATTTCATTCTGTAGTTGACTGGCCCCCAGGCACAAACAGCATGAAATGCGGGTTGGCAGGGGAAGCTGCTCTTGTCACGCATCTAGATGGAAGAGTGAGGGGAAGAGCCCAGGAGGAAGCTACTCCTCCTTGTCATTCCGACGTATGCCTCCAAAAAGCTACACCTCAGCAGCAGACGCACCACCCGAACTGACCTGAGGATGACTCAGTGCATGTGCCCCACATCCCCGTAATCTAACTGGCTTCTAGCAGCTCTGCCTGCTTTGCACTTGAGAATTCGAGAGGATATTCTAGATCTAAATCATAATGGCCAGGCACCTTATCTGTATCCACTGATTGTCTATAGAGATAGATATCTTGTGATACGATGTACATATATATATATATATACATATATATATATATATATATATATATATATAGAGAGAGAGAGAGAGAGAGAGAGAGAGAGAGAGAGAGAGAGAATTAATGCAGGTAGAAGGATTCCAGCTTTAAAAAAATCAGAATGCAAATGTGGCCACACCACTGCCCAGGTTTAACTTAGATATGTACAGAGTGTGGAGTCACATGGCCCAGAGAGGGGCTTAAAAGACAGTATCACAAGATATACAAAGGTCCTCATTCTGTCTTTACATTCCATAGAAGAATTCTGCCTCGTTTCCAAATGAGATACTAAAAAACAAAACCACAGACTATTTACTGCATAACTTATGAAAAGGCTGTTCAGGTGTGTGACTATAAATAGAGTGTAAATGGCTCTGTTGAGGAACTGGTATCTCCATGGGGGTTAGGAACACCCAGTCTGACACCTCAACCTGGTCAGATGGACTGCTCTGGTGGAGAGAAAGCTCGGTGCAAGATCTTAGGACACAGTGACACCTCTCCTTTCCTGGATAAGGCTGAAGTTCACTTTCCAGGGAGGAGCTGAGGGTAGGAGCAGAGGTGTGAGCAGAACAGGGGCTCTGAAAGACACAGGGAGGTTTCCAGGGTACACAGGAGCACACGCTTTGGAGAGGTGTTCCCAGGGAGTCATCCCTGGTCTCACCTCAAGTCTGCAACTGGAAGGCTGGCAGCCCCATGGAACTTTTGTGTCTTTAAATATAATGGATGAAGCAAGTTAGCTATATGCCTTTCCCCAATATCATCATGGTTATTAATACAGTATTTGTATATAGTGGATATATATATGTATATTTTAAGGCTATTATGTTCATAATTTGACTTCCATGTTAATTTTAATTTGTTACTTGTTCATACTCAATACTTGTGTCTAATTGGTCCTCATTTCCAATTGCATTCTTTTGTCTTTAAGAACTTTAATTGATGTTTATACACTTCAACTTCTGAATTCCACTCCATCCATCATACAATTTGTCTTTTCAGTTTCTTCACTTCAGAGTTCTTTATGTGGCTCAGCCAATTATACTTCGTATCTTTTAAATCTTTTATTAATTAAACAAACATTCAAAATGCACACAGAGCACACCAGAAAAAATGCTCAAAATAAATACCTTTTAAGAAATAATGTATGCTTTAGGTTAAAATTTTTAAAAATGTAATATTTATATGTATAAAATGTTAGCCTAGCTTCAAAAAGAAAATAGATGCTTAGAAATGTCTTTAGTATTCATAATCAATTGCAAAGTTTTCCAAGTAGCAGAAAAGACAACCTTGGGGTGGCCTATGCCCATGAATGATAATGTTTTTTGTCATGACCCACCTCTGTGTCTGTCCTCTGTGTGAGGCATCCCACGCACATGCCCACTGTGATTCTTTCTTTCTCCCTACACACATCTCCACCTTTGATTTTTCCCAGCGAGACTGAAAACATCTCAATGCAACAGCCTTATAGTAAACTCTTCTCAAATTTTACTTTGTTTACATGCTACCATGTTTTTTAAATCTGCAAATTTCAGTACCTAAACCACAGACTCGTTTGACATACGTCACAACGGACTTGGACATTTCAACATTTTGGGCTAAAACATGCACTGGATTTTTAAACTGGATTAATGGAAGGAATGGGAAATAGTCTCACACTAAAAATGACCTGCAAATGTAAAGTTCTGGGATGGTTTAAAATTGGTTATTGGGCCAGGCATGTAATCCCAGCACTCAGGAGGCAGAGACAGGAGGATTGCTGAGTTCAAGGCTTGCTTGGGCTACATAGTGAACTGAGGGCCAGACTGAACTACAAAGTGAGACCCTGTCTCAAAAAAAAAAAAAAAAAAATTGGTTATTGGGCTGAGAACTTAGCTCAGTGCTTCCAGAGTCTGTCTTGCCAATGCAAGCTCCTGAATTTGATTTCTGTTTCCTCACACCACAATGCCAGGTGTGGTAGTTTCTACTTGTAATCCTGGCACTCAGGAGTCAGAGGCAGGAGGATTGCTGTGAGTTTGAGGCTTGCCTGGGCTACATAGCGAAATCAGGACCAGGCTGAACTACAAAGCGAAACCCTGTCTCAAAATTTAAAAAAAAAAAAAAAATGGTTAATTTTCTACTTTGAGATATCTTTTCAACCTGTAATAACTAAATGTGTTGTTTCGCTTAAAATCCAATTTACCATTAGTTTACATGTAGATGCAAAAAAAATTCTATCATTTTTAATTATTGGGAAAAGAGTTCCATCCAAATAATTTCTTAAAAAGTAAAATTTCGGGCCGGAGGGTTAGCTCAGTGGTTCTGGCGCCTGCCTTGCAAGCGCAAGGACCTGAGTTCAATCCCCGGTAACCACATATAATGCTGGGCGTGGTGGCTCACGCCTGTAATCCCAGCACTCGGGAGGCAGAGACGGGAGGATTGCTGAGTTCGCGGCGGCTTGCCTGGGCACCACAGTGAGCTCAGGGCCAGCCTGAACTAAAGTAAAATTTCACCCTTTATTTTTTACCTTAGTTTTTTTTTTTTTCTTTTTTTTTTGAGACAAGGTCTTGCTTTGTAGTTCAGGCTTGCCCTGAGCTCACTATGGAGCTCAGGCAAGCCTCGAACTCAGCAATCCTCCTGTCTCTGCCTCCCGAGTGCTGGGATGACAGGCGTGAGCACCATGCCCGGCTTTTGACCTTAGATTTTATGTAAACTTGGCTTCCTTCTGATGTTACCATGTAGACTTATCAGAGCCTAGGTCTAAGCATATAAAACAGTACAAAAGTCACCATGAATAATGCTAAAACCTTCTTAATTAAGGAACAATGTTACAAATCTCAGATATGAAAGTCAAATTTGAGAATTATAATAGCAAAGCAAATTATATTTCATGGGAAGTGCTGGACAAAGGAAGAATAATTGTTGGCTGTTAATTAATTTCTTCTGTTTATCTCATCCATCTTTTTGGAAAGTTAGAATTATTTCAGAGGCTTTAGATTTATATCAAGGTATGACATTTTGTATGTGAGTTGGATGTTATGATAGCTTAGTGCATAAGGACTAGAATTCTATAGTTATTTTTCTTATAAGAGAGAGGCAATCTATAAGGAATTTTATTAAGTATATACTACTGGATATATGTATTATATAAAATACGATCCTGCTTTCACCCTTAAACTGGCTTTGCCCTGTTTATTTGCGCTGCTTTTTATCTTAGGAACTCCTAAGTTGGTTTTACCCCCTGCCCAAAGAGTCTGCGCATTACTTACAGGTCACAATTGCTCTCACATATATGGGTAAAAGCTCATAAAAATATTCCAAGGTAAATAAATGTACACCTGAAGAAAACCTCTGTTTTTCATTTGCTTTTAATCATAAGCACCTATTCCTTTTATGATTGATGAAAGTAGTGCTTAAAATATTTTCCCCAGGGGCCAGAGATTCAGCTCAGTGGTTCCAGTGCCTGTCTCACAAGCGCAGGTCCTGAGTTCCATCCCAGTAACCACATACAATGCTGGGCGTGGTGACTCAGGCCCACCAGCAATCAACACCGCATACCACAGTGCCAGGCTTGGTGGCTCACGCCTGTAATCCCAGCACTCAGGAGGCAGATACAGGAGGATTGCTGAGTTCAAGGCTTGCCTGGGCTACATAGTGAGCTGAGGGCCAGCCTGAACTACAAAGCAAGATCCTGCTCAAAAAAAAAAAATTCTCCACAAATGTATACAGGAAGTGTGCACTCTGGTTCTCCTGAGACCCGAGTCCTGCCTTTCATTTATGGGAAAGGTGTCAAGACCTCGCTTCTTCTCACCCTTGCTGGTCTGGTTGAATTTCCAAGAGGCAGCATGAGATAGTGCTATGGGCCACTGGGGGTGGCTCTTTCTGAAGCAAAGTAGGTGGAGATTAAAAATTAGGTTGGTTAAACTAGGGCCACTATCATTCATTTCACAGTGAAAAGCAATATTATTCATAGTTAAAATTCATGTATCTATGAAATAACCATTGTGCTTTTTTTGATAGGAAAAAAATTATTTTCTTAGCTATACCTATTCAAACTTCACAAAATTTTAAACAGATGCACATGTTCAGAGTTGCCCAAAATGTTTCCCAGAATCTGTTAGCTCGTGCAAAGTACCGTCAAAACTCTAGTCCTCTCATTGACATGATGAGGTGAAACTGTTCACTCTTCAAGATTGCATCTGCGTAGCCAAAGTGAGTGGTAGTGGGGCACCTTCCTCTAGGCCCTAATTCCCAAATTACTCCAGTTTTTAAAATTTACTTTTAAGAAATTTGTATGTCCAGAATCAATTTATTCGTTACAGAAAAGATTTCTTTTTAAAGCATGTTGTCATTCAGACTAAATAGTAATATACTATCAATAAATGTACCAAATTTTACCAGAACAAAGAAAAGTAAAATATCCTTATAAGTTAAGTCAGGCAGTCTCGTGGAAAATCACTAGTTCCTTTTATTAATGTCAGAACATCTGTTAGGAAAAAAAACATCGCACTGGCTTATCTTGTATTTTGATGGTCATATGTGAAATGGAAAGGCAGGGATAGGTCAGAGAGAAACTTCTACTCTTTCTCCCTTTGAAACAGGCCCATTGATACAGAATGGTCACAGTGAACATTTCTCAAAGATGGTAAATGGAGAAAATCAGATAATGTACAATTAATTCTCCCCAATCCTTCATCAGTCAATCATTAGACATTTGCATATTTCTGAATTTGTAGCTGTTTCCACTACCCCCTTATTATTGAAAAGTGGTCCCTTCCCTTGGGGGCACATTAGACCTTGTTATATATAGCTCTTGACCTGAACTGTTGATCCTCCAGCCAATAAAGTTGGGGAGCTTTGAGCCACTCTGTGTAAAGAGCACTCCTCCTATGCTTTATGGAGGATGCAATCCTCCGCATGACAGCAGGGAACTAATGTGTTCTCACCGCAGGGAACTGACAGCTGAGGTGTGAGATGTCCCTTCCCCCTGGCTTTGTCTGGGACAAGAAAATCTCGGCTTGCTGGCCGCGCATTCAGCTTCCTGGAGCTGTGGCCATCTGCAGCTCCATTCTGAATCTCTCTGTGCCTCCTTCTTGCATGGCCCTGTGACAAGATCATTGTGTATAACAAGAGATTTGGTACATTGAAGAACTGACAGGTGAGGAAGGGAATCAAGAAGGCAGGGCCATGCCCTCCCTTTGTAATGTGGTGACAATGTGCAGGACAAAATAAGCCTGTTTTTCAGATATGATTCACCAGCATCACCACTTTGGAAGGGCCATGCAAAGTCTGGTGTTGTGAGAGCTTCATTTAACAGAAAAGAATATGAATCTGAAGTTTTTATTTTCATTGCTCCACAGACTGAGATGTGGTTCTTGATTGGGAGGGCCATGCAAATTGAGGGCATCTCTTTTTTCTTCTGTGCTTTGTTTTTCTTATCATTTTTCTACCTCTCACATTATATTTCTGTGCCATGGCTTAGCAGTTCTGTGTTAGTATTATAACTTTGAAAATGCTACTGATGCAGTCCTAGTGAAAACAGAGTCTCTTAGATAAATTACTTATTTGTAAATGATAAATTTATTATCTGTCTTGCAGACTGGATTGAAATCATGTTCTCACAGGGCCATTCTTGAATTCCAGCTCAAGATGACCATAGAGATTAGTCCTCCAAAAAGGAACAAAAATAACGTTACACACATTAAGCACCTGCTGTGTCCCAGAGAGTACATTCAGGGCTTTTCCGTGTGTTATTTTGACAACTTTTCCCCACATTCAACAGTTGAACTATCTCTATTGTTGTACATTTTTGCTCTATTTATTTTTCCATGTCTTCTTTTGGTCCTCAGAATTTTTAACAGCAAACAAAGTTTCCAGAAACATATTGAATGATATGACACATCTCTGAATCCACCAGGGTGCTATTTTTACATAGAATAAATGTCATCTCTATTATGTGAAGTGAACTAAATTTTATTTGACTCCCTCTCCATAGGAATGAGTGTCTTGTAGCAGAGACCCAGATTTACAAGGAACGCATTGACAAGAGCCTCAGACAGACTTTATACCCTCTGATTTGTGAAGTGCAGTCAATGCCCTCATTTCCAGCTGCATACTACACTGCCTTTTCTCAAATAATGGTCATTGAATGTGCTGAAATAAATGTGGAACATATTTCACTTGAAAGGAGGAAGTTCAGAGCCGTTGTTGTTAACCCTCTGCTCTGCTAGTGTAAGATAGATCAAAAAATCAAGGGCAGAGCCAGAGATTTGGCTCAGTGGTTCCAGTGCCTGCCTTGCAAGTGTAAGGTCCTGGGTTCGATCCCCAGTAACCACATACAATGCTGGGCGTGGTGACTCATGCCCACCAGCAATCAACACCACATACCACAGTGCCGGGCGTGGGGGCTCATGCCTGTAATCCCAGCACTCGGGAGGCAGAGACAGGAGGATTGCTGAGTTCGAGGCTTGCCTGGGCTACATAGTGAGCTCAGGGCCAGCTTGAACTACAAAGCGAGACCCTGTCTCAAAGAAAAAAAAAAAAAAATCCAGGGCAGTAGCTGGCGACTGGACAAGCGGGACTTGTAGCCATGGGTCTCAGATGTGCCAGTCACCTCCTGGGAGCTTTGTTAAAGCTGTCTCACTAAATGCTCACTTCCACACTGAAAATAAGACTTTGCTTTATTTTATGGACGAGGAAACTATGAATTAATGTTACTTGATCCTCCTAAAACATGGGGGAGGAGAGGATTCCTAATATGACCTAAGTTTAGGAGTATTTTTTTTGGTGGGGGAGGGGGTGTTCCAAGGATCAAACTCGCAGGCTGTGGAACCACAGAACTAAATCTCCATCTCCCTAGTGGTATCTTCTTGCTTATCAAATAATGAACACTGCAATCTTTAGAAATAGGCCATGTAGCCATGCAGGAGTGGTAGGTCAAGGTGGCTTTGAAGGATGTTTTGTTGCCTTTATAATTTTTGCCTTAAATTATTCAGTGTTTGCTCTCCTTGTCTTCTTTTAGCAAATTGTTTCTGCATGGGATACTGTGAACCCTTGTAGAATCTAATTAAATATTTACCTGATACAATCTTTGAAGTTAAGGATTCCTTGCTTTATCAAGCACCAGGCAACTAGCTGGTCTTTTTATTTGCCCTGAATCAACTTCCTTCTATCAATGTAGGATCTGTTAAAGTAGGCTGAAGTTCGCTTACTTATTCTCTTTCTAGTTTCAAACACTTAGGTTGTATATTTATTGAAATGTTTACATTAATCAATATTATGAAGCCTCTGAACAGTAATTCCCACTTCAACCTCAATTATTAGTATTTAAATGGGCAGTTACTACTAGCACTCACCAGACTGCCAGCTGCATAGACGGTCCCGAATTATAAAGGTCTAATCATAGCTCTGCACCATACATGATATGATTTTTAAAAAACCTAGTATTTTATTTCTGACACCTTGCAAATTATTATAGGTGGGATTATTAGATGACTAGATTCAATAATTAGGTATTTGGGCAAGTGAAAATTTGAGTGGATTTTTGAAATGTGACCAGAACTATTAACAGTATAATTTTTCAGGCTTCATATAGTTCATGTTATCTTCAAAAATATCAGCCCTGGGGCTCAGGGGACTCTTGAAAGTATGAATGTATGAACGTTTATAAAAATGTTCAAGTGTAATTCGATTAGAAATGCTGCACTATGTTGGTTGTGGTAGACCCATTCATAAATTTTTCTACATTGACACATATGCATGCTTTGAACTTTAGAGTGTTGTTATGTGTCAAGATTGAAATGTGAAATTCAAAATCACATTTAACCATATAACACAAATAAGAGGTATTAGTTTACCTCTGCACCAGAAGTATTGGGACCTGGCAGAAAGAAATTCTGTGTCATGTGACTTATTCTTCATAGTGAAAGTTAGCAGAGTCCCTTAATGCTAGAAGTACTGCATCCTCCAGTATCACTGAGCAGAAAGATGTTGCTGCCCCACATTTTCTAAAACCTGCAGTTTCAGTGCTATCTTTAATGGGATGTGCATTGGCGACCTGGGGCCCTGTGATTCCTCAGCTTTCTGCTATTGAGAAAATGAGGGGAGAATGACTGTTCTGCTGAGCTAGGTAGGGTGTAGGAGAAATAGCCCCAGTAATCATAAAGAGCAAAGAAAGAAAAAAACCTAGAAAGCAGCCTCTGGATTAGTAGAGCTAGGGGAGGACTATGCTAAGATCTGTGGTTACATTTCATTTTAGTAGAATATGTGGCTCGGTTTCCAAAGTGCCCACAAGCCTTCATGTAAAGTGATGCTTAGTTTCATGCAGGCCATTGACCATGTCTAAATTCACGAGAGAAAGTGTGAACCCTGCAGTCTTCCTTCATCCTTGAGGTTAATTCCATTGTGTTGGCCTGCCCACGGAACATAGATCAGTTGTCCTGGCCCTAACCACACTGAAGGCAACACATGTAAGATGGAAAACCCAAAATAAGATGTCTTGTTGCCTGCCCACACCGTACAGATATGGCAAGAAGCCTTAATAAAATAAACAAATTACAAGAACTCTGAAGCCTTGACAGCAACTGCAGAAGCTCTTCCTGGAAGTGGATTAGAACTGTTCAGAACTGTGGAGAGGGAGCTCAGCACAGGCTACAAATGTGAAAGTTACAGAAAACAAAAATGTCTGTGGCCTGTAAACCAAGGAAAAATTGATAAGCTATGCAAGTTACCGAGAAATTATAAATCAATATGACAATAAGATCGTTTTTCCCCCATTAAGATTATCAGTCACATTCTAAAGTTAGAAGATAGAATGGGTCTCAAGGTGATAAGAATCAAGTATTCTCATACACCACAGGTTATATTTATAAATTTATAAACTTCTTTTGCAGGGCAACGTGACAATAACTCTTAAATGTAATGTAGTTACCCTGTGGTCCAAAATCCACTTTTCATTCTCTGAGAAAAATCTTTTCAAAAGAGGCATATAAAAGGGTGTTCATTGCATATCCCTTGTGAATGTGGAAAACTGGGAACAAGAGATTGCTCAACAACAATAATGAAATCAGCCCAGGAGCTGAATTGGTGAGCCCCACTAAAAATGTAGACATGAACATTGCATCACTCAATCTCTAAGAGTTTTTAAAATTAATTTCTTTATTGATACATTTTACACACAGCTCACAATGACACTCAACTTTGGGGATTTGTACCAGTATTTGGCATGAGTTAATTCTCATTTTTACCCATATCCCTACCCACTCCACAATCCCCCACGCCCTAGATATATGTGCTTTCTTTTTCTTTTCAAATCATATTTATTCTTTCCCCCTCATTACTTTCCCCTATGACATTCCCTTTGACTATTCCCTATTTCACAAACTCTACCATACATTCTAGAACTCATTTTCATGTACAAATTTTAGTGAGATAAAAAAGGACAAGCTAGCTATTGTTCTGTAAACACACACACACACACACACACACACACACAACTGGTTGTATGTAGTCAGAGAACCCAATGGAGGATTATACTAAACTGCTATCCAGGGCCACAGAAACACTGCTGGCTGGAGATAGGAAGAGAAGAGGGGGTGCCATCAATGGAATTTGGAATATGAGCTGAAACGTTCTAACTTTCTATGTAGAAATATATATATATATGTATATATATATATATACATATATATATGTTCAAAAATAATTTAAATCAAGATAAGACTATGGAAATGTTCTGCATGTTCACAGAAGTAGGAAGAAAAGGAGGGATGTTAGATGAAAGTGACAAGCAGCATTTTGGGTATAGCTGTCAGGAAGCTTTCCTTAGGATGCTCAGTGACCGTGGAAGAGAGAGAAGATAGAATAAACCACCTGGAATGCTAATCCCTGGGGTGAGGGCTGCGGAGCCTGACTAAGTAACACCACCTGCAGCAAAGTGCTCACCACAGGTGGGGCTCCTGGGGTCTTTGCAGTGAATGTATCTGTGTGTGTAAATATGCCTCTTTGTGTCTATGAGGTAATTGTATGTGTATATGCCTGAAATCGTATTAATGTGCATTTGTGTGTTTCTGTGTCAGTGGAAGTGTGTGTCTATGTGTGGTCTGTATGTACATCTGTGAGTGTGTGTGTGTGTGTGAGTGGGAGTGAGTATATCTGTGAGTCTGGATTATTGTAGTTTCCCAGGGGGCAAGTGGTGCACTAGGGTACAGTGTGTGTGCTCAGTACCTAGCTGTAGAACACTGGCCCATTTCAAGTGCCCTCAGGATAGATCCTTCCAAATCTGAACCCTTGCTCAATGCAGCAGCAGAAATGGGAGGATGGAAATTTCTGGATGAGAATAATGTATCATCATGCAGTTGAGAAGATGTAATGACAGGTTAGTAATTAAAAGTGATCTGGCAGGGCCGGAGGGTCAGCTCAGTGGTTCCGGCACCTGCCTCGCTAGCGCAAGGACCTGAGTTCGATCCCTGGTAACCACATATAATGCTGGGCGTGGAGACACGCCCACCAACAATCAACACCGCATACCACAATGCCAGATGTGGTGGCTCACACCTGTAATCCCAGCACTCGGGAGGCAGAGACAGAAGGATTGCTGAGTTCGCGGCGGCTTGACTGGGCACCATAGTGAGCTCAGGGCCAGCGAGAACTACAACGTGAGACCCAGTCTCAAAAAGCAAAAAAAAAAAAAAGTGATCTGGCATGGGTCTTTATCATGTTCACAGACTATTCTAAATGAGGCCTCTTTGGGGAAGAAAATAGAATCTGGTAAAAGCCTTTTGAGGGCGAATTCTGACAAACTAAAAACAGAGAGAAATATCACCAGGTGTATAGTTGAGAAAGAAAACTCATTGAGATCAACAGAAAAACACAAGAATCAAAGTTTCCTAATAGAAAATTGAAAATATTTAGGACAATACATTTCTGTAAGCAGTATTTTTAAGCAACTGACTCTCAAGTTAAAGAATAATAATGTTATGCCATTTTATCTAATAGCTAAACTTTTTAAAATTCATGCAATTTACCATTCTATCGAAGATTTGCATAATTAGGAATGAAATGGGTCAAAACATAAATTGAATTATCTTTTGGGGGAGAAAGTTGGTAATATGTCACAACTATTGAAGTGTTTATATATTTGGACTAATAAGTATATTATTAGAAATTTTTCTAAGAAAATTACTAGCTATACCTCCCAAGTTATTTTGGTTGTTGTTCTTCATAAGATACTTCATAATTTTTTTAAAAAATGGATACAACTCAAAATTCAACTCAAGTTTGGGCTCACTGAATTATGATGCATTGTTATGATGAATATTCTTGTATATCAAAACTGTTTTTCTCTAGATATTTATTTGTTGGTAGTACATGTCTATAGTACATGTAGTTAGGAGTGGGGTAGAGATAAGAGATGAAAAAGAAAACTGAGGTGTATTATGTAAATGCACTGAATCCATACAAGGAATGTAAATGTTACATGCTGCAAACATATATAAAGACCAAAAAAGAAGGAAATCAAGAGGTGAAGGGTTGGAGGAGGAAGGGAGAAGAATGTAAATTTTAATAAGGGTTAAAATTTGTTATGTACATGTACCCAAGACTTTCTTATACATAAGTACTTAATTATATGAAATATAGCAACTGAAATTATCTTGTGAAACAATATTTGTATAATGAATCCATTTATGCGACAACTCATGTACATGAACAGCCTAACATTAGTATGTGTATGTGGGCATCATTCTGAGTATCTGGGCGTTTTGTCTTCCTATATCTGTACAAGCATAAAGTGTGGGAGGTCTGGGTTTTTTCCCTTTTCTTTTGTTTTTTTGTGGGTTCTAGTGGGGCAGATGCTACGAGTTGTAACTCAGGCCAAATCCAGCTCTGCAGGGTTGAGAGCCTCACTGAATCCACAAAGGATGAGACTCGTGAGGCAAGTTTCCCAGAATGCAAAAGAAGGGATAATGGCTTGCTACTCTGAATAGATTCCCTCCATGTGATATGGAGCTGGGAAAAGAAAAAACATTCCAGACCAAGGGCTTTACTACCTTTTTCTAATATCTTAAAAAAAAAAAAACCTTATCATTTCATCCATAGCTAAAAGATGTGGACAAAGCAATTTCACTTAATATGTCAAAGCTGACCTTCCTGTGAAACCTACCCCTTCCCATGTGGGAGAATTATTTTTGGGGCCAGCAGCTTTTAAATGCTTTACTTTCTGCTGTTCATTGAGTAAAGAAGCAGTGCTCTGCTCTGCTATGAGAGGGGAAGGTTATGGTGGGTAGCACAGTCAGCCTGCCAGACAGACAGGCCCAACCCATGGCAGGGGCATCGGGGCCACCAGTGATTGAGGGCCCTCAGCAGCCATATGAGGAAAGTCCACTTGGTTTTTAGTATTGGGGGAATACATGAAAAACTGGACTTAGAAGCCTTAATTTTTTTCTCTTTTCTCATATAACAAGAAATGAACAATCACTACTGGCCTAGGATCGTAGTTCACCTTGTGAGTTTAGAATCCTCATTTCCATACCCAAGAGATCTGGTCATCGGTCAGATATTGACACTAAAAATGCAACAGGCACTGCTTGAGAACCTTAATTATGCATTCCAAACCCCTTACAAAAGTTAAATTAGCAAAAATTATTTAAATTCTGTCTACATTTTAGATTCTAATGAATCTACTGTCAGATTTTTCAAGTCAATCATTTGTATTTCAAGGGATATGTCCATTTTATACTTTAGTTGGATATGAAATCACATCTTTCCTTTTTCTTACATTAAACATACATAAATAAACAACATCAATATTGTATATTTTCAAAAATAGGAAACTTTACCAAATTCTCTGGCAAAAGTGGAAATATTATTTAGATCATGCTATGTGATTATCCAACAACTGGAAAAAATTTTCATAATATTCCTTTCAGAAAATAAATCCAATGGAAGAAACTTGTTAACATTAGTCAGGTTAAATTGTGGGCCATAATAATAACATAGAGTACAACTCAGACTTCTGAAATGACCAGTTTGTCAGTATTCCTTGACTTACTTCTTTGTAATACAATTGTTGAAGGACAACATTTGCTAATATGTGAACTATGGCAAGGTCGAGATTTCTTAAGTCACAGAAGAAATTATTACATATGAAGAACTTATAGGAAAAATGAACTTTCTAATGCATGTATAAGAGTTTTGGCAGAATTTTCTATTTGAAAACAAATGGTGTTGTAAATGGTGAAAGATTGTTTTCCCTTAATATCTCTCATTTAGCAAACCACAAGTATAAATATATAGATTTGTTTATTTATTTATTATTTATTTTTGAGACATGGTCTCACTTTTTGTAGTTCAGGCTGGCCCTGAGCTCACCATGTAGCCCAGGCAAGCCTCAAACTCAGCAATTCTCCTGACTCTGCCTCCCGAGTGCTAGGATTATAGGCATGAGCCACCACGCCCAGCATAGATTTATTTTTAATACATACAATATTTAATTCAATATTATGGATTAAATTATTTCATATTATCTGACAGATTTAGTCTCTTTTCAGCTGACTCCTAGATCTGCCCTGTGCTGGGGACGTTCCCCTGCACCCGTCTCCTTGCTCTCACCTGCGCTGTGTTCCTTCCTAACCCCCCAGACCAGGCACTGCTGCAAGTCCCTCTAGGTCAGATTATCCCTTCTGGTGCCCACAGTGATCACTCAGTACCTTCTATTAAATACAGGTATACCAGTTAACAACTTCACGTAGTGACTGAGTATATAGCTTTTGCATTTTAAAAGCATTTTCCAGCAGTTACAATAGAGATCTCACACCTCAGATGGGCTACAGTTATTAGCTGTCACTGCAGAATACACTGATGACCTAGACTGCATGTTAAGGTGGCAGAGTGCTCTCACCCCTTTTCTTTCCCTGCCTCTCATTCCTTTAATTTCTTTAACTCTTAAGAATCTTTTTAAATTTTTATTAATAAAAACTATTAAAGTAGTAAGTGAAAGCCTGGAAGGAAAGACTCAGGAATGTTAACAGAAGATGTACTGTACTTGCTGAGGGGGTCAGGAGCATGGCTTTTCCTTTGTTTTTGTTTATTTCCTTATTTTCCGCAGTAATTATTTAGAACCTTAGCAATGAAATGACAATCAAATAAGACAGACTTTTTAATGACCACTAGTAGGTGGTTTGTTGTAAGAAGGGACCTCAACATGACCACTGTACTCCATGAAAAGTTGCCCTTACATTTCAAGATACTGCTGCTGCCCTCAGCTGGCCGTTTGCTTCACAACTCAGAAGGCACACTGTAACAGACCTTCTCTCAGCCTTCTGAGGCATGAAGCTCCTGAGAGACGAGAGACTTTCTTTCAAGTCACTGAGCAAAAATGAAGTAGAAGAGCATGCCAAGCTGTTCTTCCTGCACCAACGTTCAGGAAGACTAATGTATGAGCTATTTATGACTTGCAGCAGTGGGCTGCTGGTAGTCAGAGTGGACATTTACCCTGGGGTTGGCTTTATTCGTGGGCACCTGCCAAGGGTCAGCTCCAACCATTGGAATGGACTCTGAGGCACATAGGAAATGACTGAGAGGACTATGTCTTTTTCCAGCCAGGCCTGGCCACCTGGAACTGGAAAGACTAATATTTTTTTCATTGGCCAGTTTTTGGTTTTTTGTTCTTTTCATTCTAAGGGTACTGTCATTCATGAGTTCAAGAATGTATGTTTATTGTCTCTTCCATGCACACTGTGGTGTGAGTAGAAGGAAGTAAGATCCCCATTCTCCTTTCTGGGACTCACAATATCAGTGGGGAAACAGAGGTCAATAGGAATCTTCAGTCAGGCAGGTTTGCAGCCCCTGCCTACATCTTCATGCAGTTTTCCCACTTTCAAGGTCCTCTACTGGACTCTATGAGCATTCCCTGAGAGTAGAGTGAAGTTATTCTTCCTAGTAGATGACATTTCACCTGGTTTCAAACTCATTCTTTCATTTAAGGCAGTACATTTTTCAAGGAGTAAAAACCAGGTAGTAAAAGATAGCTTTGTGAGAACTGTATATTGGAACCCATGTAACTCATGAATTTAAAATGTTTGCAAAATTGCTCGGTTTTAATAATCAATGACATCCATTGGCCAGTACTGGCCATTGTGTGTCCTTCTGTGCCTTACTGTGCATTAGGGTTGCAGCTACCTTGTCAGTACCCTCTGAGCCATTATGTGTGCAGAGTATCACTGAGGACCTTGCAGGCCCAGTGCCTAAGACATCTGTGGGAAGTACTTTGTGAAGAGTTTCTTTGTCTCCCTCCCAGGGTTGGCACATCTGCTACAAAGCAACATTCTAATGTAAGATGGTGTCATTAATATAAATACTAATACTTGTGTCAACAAGAAGATGGGAGTGGGGGGTGTCAGCTCACATGTCCTTGGATCTGGACACTGATGACCTTTTCTGATGTTTCTCCTGCTGGAACTTCTCCTGATGGGGCTGGAGCTGCACCCATACGTGGTCACTCCTGCTGACTCATGTCTTTAGAGTTTTGCCTTGTGCTTTTCCTCCTGTTTCAGTTTTACATCTGCCTCTAGCATGATGCATGATCCTTAAGTGCTGGGCTTTTGGCCAGAAAAGACTACATCCTACGTTATGAGGCAGAGACTATGACAAAAGTCAATAGGGTGAATACCACACTCTCAGCTTGTGCCAGCTCCCCTTGTCTTAAAGGGAGCTTTCTTTAATCCTGGTACTCACAATTTCTTACAGGTACCTTGACTTCTGATACTTCAACTTTTTGAAGGTGTGAAAGGGAGGCACATTCTTTAGAAATCATGCTTTAAATATTGAATTTGGAAGTTGCCCTGGCCAGGTAATATGTCACACATGCCTCTCTCTCTCTCTCTCTTTGTGGGCTATTATTTGCAAGCCACAGACCCATCAGCCCCACAGTCAGAGGAAAGACATCCTGTGCTTTCCAGTGTCCTGTCCCTGACCTGGGTTGCTTTGCAGATGAAGTGTGTCACAGTCAATGGCTGCCTCTTTGGAACATTACACGTCCATCAGCAGGGAGGAGCACCTGCGCTGTGCTCCTCTTGTCCTTTCCCAGCTCAGGAGCTCAAAGTCTTTCCCTGCCTCCTCCAGGTTCTAGGCTCAAGGGCTCTGCCTAGCCCCTGAAGTCTTGCATCAGATCCCTTCCAGCTCCACAATTCTGTCACTTTACTGCCTGTGCTGCCCCCATAGTGTGGGCACTTCCCCCATAGTGTGGGATTTTCTTTGCACAGTTTTGCTTTGCTACTGTCAATACATTATATTTCCATATAATTGCTCTCAAGGCTTTTTTGCCAACCAAAAAACCTTTAAATACACAACCTGTGTATTTGGTTTCCCCTTGTTGAAAATCTTTCCACATAAAACCTCTTGTACACAGTAGGTACTCAGGAAATGCTTGTTGACAGATGGGCTTAGACAGAGCATTTAGTTTTATTTGTTTGCTTGGGAAAAAGAAGTTACAGGGATCAGACTCTAAGAGCATTTTTTGTTCGTAGTGCAGCCATGATTTTTAAGCTACCAGCAGCAAGTTGCCACCCACACACAAGGAAAAAGAATTTCTGTACGTTTAGGGAAGGAAAAAAGGCACTACTGCTTTTAATGCACCCTAGCTATATTTCATACCAGTAGCATTTTGGAAATAAAGAGAAACAGAGCCCCAGAATATGCCCCTAGTTCTTCCCCATTTCTGAATTTTATGTCAGCAATGACAATTATACAAATAGAGCATCAGAAACAAGTCTTCCAGGACCATTATCTTCATTGTGCATGGATCCTTAGTCCTTTGGTTTTGACCCAAACCTAGAGACTGTGATACTTAGAGGATCTCAGGGTAGAGTTTATAAAATGGTCTCTATCACTACAAGCTAGCTGGACCTTTAAACCACATAAACTTTCACAAAGAGGTTGTTAAATACACTGTAGCTAGGGGTAGTGGCTTAGACCTATATTCCCAGAACTTCCATAAAGGTTGAGACAGTTACATCTCATATTCTAGTCCAGCCTGAGCAGTTTTATGATTTAAACAACCCCTGTCTCAAACAGATAAAAGTAGGTGAAGGAGGTCCTCAGGAAGCTCAATTTGAAGGACCTGAGTTCAATCCCTTGTTTTGGGGGAAGGAACAGAACAGGTCATGGATCCACCCCAGTTTGTGATGATTTGGTGGGTTTTACGAGTTATGTTTCTAACAAGTTCCTAGATGGTGTGCTGATGCATGCAGAGGTGTTGGGAAATACAGGCCGGTTTGGGAGCGCCATGAGACTTCCTGCCTTTTCCCTCCATACCCAACATCTGGGACAACTCTGGAGACACAGCACTCAGCCCCAGGTGGCTGTCTGCAGCAATTTCAGAGGATGAAAATGATAATCACTGAAGATCCATTTGTAGTATGTAAACGTAGCCTGAGACTTAAATCAGCACTACTACTATCTTGGTGTTTCTTCATGCTTGAAGGTATGTTCTTTCTCTTCCCTTAAACTCTACCTATGTACTATACATCTTCCTATGTGTCTTGTCTGAATTCTTCCCTTGAAGACACCAAGAAATCAAGGTATGTCATCGTTAGGGCCTGAAGTGTTAGGTCCTCAAAGTGTTAGGACAGGACTTCCTGATGACCTGAGTAGAAGACTGTTTACCTTACTCTAGACATGCAGACTTGCTAGTTTGAAAGAATCTGTGGTGTGTATTAGCTATTTTAGGTCTGTCAAGAGAAGAGTTCATTTGTGTTTTTTCTTAAGGCAGAACTTGGATCCATATGGATTTAAATGTAATAAGGAACAGATAGATATTAAATATAAGAACAATTTCTAGAATTGGAAAATGAAGTGAGATTTCTGGGGAAATCATAATCTCAGTCTTAGTAATTGGAAAGTTTTGTGAGAGTGAAAATTTACACATTTCAAACCTATCATAAAATAAACTATAATGCAGGATAGAAAGTTGTCATAGGTGTTCTTTGAGGATTAACAAGCCTTAAAATACAGAATATAGGATGTACCCTATGTATGAGGCAGGATTTGCATATCAGTACCCTAGCAAATCTTCCTAATCCAGTTCTTCCAGGGTGTCTCTTTAGAATAATCTATTTGTCAATGATTTGTCAATTGTCTTAAGTATTAGTAATGACTACATTAATCCATTTCCCTTGGACCTATATTTGAAATACTTTCCCAAATTATTTTGCCATTTTCAACATCTGGTTTCTTCTACCATAATGTTAAGGTAGTCATTAGCTACACTCACAACTTCTGTCTTATACATTTCTCCTATCTCAGAATTAATCTATGTATCATTGTCCAAACTTAGGCAAAAATTCACATTCTCAAGAAATTAAGCCTTTTTCTCTCTTCCATGTATGGTATAATGTGTAATGCATGTAATTTACGTATATATAAATGTATAATGTACATAGAAATCAATGTATGCTATTTTTACTATAGAAACAATAGCCCTAGGTTTTCCATGTCTGTCAACATCACATTGCTTTTTAACACTTTTCTATGTATTTTCCTTTATTCAGGAGTAACAGTAGGACTACTTAGGGTATGGACCATACCTTTGATCTCTCTTGTTTTCGGGACTTTTTTCATTTTTTCAACCCAAACAATTATATATAAAGAAAATTATAGATGCTTTGAAGTTTGGCTTCTCTGCCTATTTTTTAATTGAATTCTTTATTGGTACATTTTATATACATCTCACAATCACACATAACATTGGGGAATTTGTACCAATATATGACACAAGTTAATTCTCATTTTTACCCATATACCTACCCACCCACACCTCCCCACCCCATATATACATGCTCTTTTATTTTCTTTCAGAATTATATTTATTCCTTCCCCTCATTACATCCCACACTACATTCCCTTTGGAAATTTTCCATTCTACAAAAACTGTCATACTTTTTAAATGCCTATGAAGTTAAATTTTCAGCTTATTTGTCGGTTTCTTATTTGTCATTTAGATCAGTAGGAATAAAACATGATCTTTCTCTATATGTAACATTGAATTAAACAGGTGCTATCTTTTCAAAAGAAAGAGAGAGTAGATTATTTCAGATGTGTCATAGGTAAGGTTCAGGAAACAAAAACACTGGTTTTTTTTTCCCTATTTGATGTTTTGAGCTGGTGGTCAGCAGCCTGATTTGCTCTGGTGGCTGATGTGCTGGGAATAGTGACATAGAAGGAGGGTCTGTGCCTAAAGCTGGAACAGCAGACTGATGAACAAATCATTCCTAGGATATTTACATTTTTACAGAACAATGAACTAATAGCCCACCTGTGTGTGCACATGCATGCACACATATATACAGGCACACACACAAACATATATCCCATTAAGACTAAGAAGCAAAAATATCAAGCTCTTGGTATATTTTTAAAGATAAGATTATCTAATTTCTCATGTTCTACTTTTTGAGGATGAAGTAATTGAGCAATTGGCAAAATTTCATTGAGGATTGTTTCCTGTTTTACCTGCAGATTTTTTTTCATTTGAGTCACTGCCCTGCTTGTCATCTTTGGTTATGAAGTGTATACTAGCACCAATATTCTGAACCTGCTTCACTCTTTTAGTTTAAAATAATTAAAATCATGCTTCCACTTACGTGTGAAACTTAAAGATTCTTACTGTGAGACCCAACTTGACATAAAAACAGCCATTCTATTAAAAAAGAAAAACAAACAAACAAACAGAAACACCTTCACTTCCTATCCTGTAACCTCCCTGTGAACCCAGTACTTGTCTCCATAGGAATTCTCCACCCAACCAATGCACACAGCTGCAGATTGTATAGGTGTTCATAGTAAGATCTTAGTAGCAAAATGTCTTTAGGACACTAACCTTTACTATTGGCCTCTGTAAAGACTCACTTCTGCGTAGAAACCTAGTAATGGAGAGTAACAAATTTTGCCTTTAAATACTGTGCCTTAGTCTAACTCAGGGCCCTTCCTCCTTGGCCTGCCCTTGGGGGAATGGACCTCAGCTGGGTAATAATGCTCTTGGTTGGACTTTAAGATTTTGTCATGTCCTAAGAGATTGCCGCTCAGTTGGACTTGTCCCAACACTTACAAAGCCATATATATATATATATATATATATATATATATATATATATATATATATATAGCCACATATATGAAGGTATTTTGAATTACTATTTTAATTTTAAAGCAAATGCTTAGATTTTGCAGTGTTTATCAGTGCTTCTGTGTATCTTAGTCTTTAAGATCGCCAAGCAGGGTAGCCACTAGTCATTTAACCATTTAACCCTAGATCCTAATTAATATAAAACATATTAAATTTAAAATAACATTTCACATACTTGGTAACAATATATGGTTGGGTATGGACAGCACAAATCTTCAACATTTTCTTATCACTAAAAGTTCTTTGCTATGACAAGAAAATACAGAATCACAGTTCTGGAGATGAAAAAGTAAATGAAAAACAAGTACAGTACTTTTAATATACAGTGGTGGAATAGAGATAGGATAGATGGTCCAGTTCCAAAAAAAAACCCAAAATCAACAAAACAAAACAAAACAAAGGAAAATAGGAATAACTGGTCCCAAATCAATAGGAAACCAACACTGAATCTTAAAGCTGGAAAATATTCACCTCTGACTCCCATGTCAGCTCATGAGCATGACGATTGACACTGGAAGCTGGACCAAGTCCCATCTCTAGAGCTTCTGGGGGGCATATTTCACCCAGAAATTATTATTTGTGCTGGGTGTGGTGGCTCACGCTTGTAATCCCAGCACTCGGGAGGCAGAGACAGGAGGATTGCTGAGTTCGAAGCTTGCCTAGGCTACATAGTGAGCTCAGAGCCAGCCTGAACTACAAAGTGAGACCCTGTCTCAAAAAAAAAAAAAAAAGAGAAGAAATTATTATTTGTAGTTTGATGCACATAGCTTTTGCACACTGCTGCCTTTTACTTCTGGGATATTAAGAGCTTCCCCACTCTCACAAATCCATTGTATGATGGCCTCATGGCAGCACTGAGAGCTGGCTCTGCCCCTGGAGAAGTCTCTGCCAGGTCCTCCAGCTAATCTGATATATTCTTTGAAATCTAGTGCATACCAACACAGTGGCACAGCTCGTCCATCTTGTGTATCTGCAAAGTCAGTTGATGTCACACAAATGCCACCCAGGCATACTGCTTGCACTGAGTTGTAGAATGAGTTGCACCTCAGCCCCCTTGAGCCACAGCTTGGACAGCTGAGGAACACAGTACTCGCATACTGGGAGCAGACACGAAAGCTGAGTTCCCATAGCTGCCTCTCTGGAAACGTGACCCTCAAATTCCTGTCTTGCCTCAGAGATCTCTGGAATGCCATGTGGACCACTTTTCTACTGTCTTGGTGAAAAGAATATGGCTTCTTTCTATGCACATTAATCAAGCTCTTCAGCAAACAATTATTAGGCTACAGTCTTAGTACTCTCTCTTAAAGGGGCTTTTAAAATTCTTTGCAGAGCTGAGTGTGGTGGCTCACACCTGTGATCCCAGCCCTCCGGAGGCAGAGGCAGGAGGATTGCTGAGTTCGAGGCTTTCTTGGGCTACATAGTACACTCAGGGGCAGCCTGAACTACAAAGCAAGACCCTGTCTCAAAAAAAAAAAAAAAAAAGATTCTTTGCAGAGTTAGGCTGAGAGTCTTTCAAGTGTTTTCTTTTGGATTCCCTTCAAATTATAAAACCCATCTTTATATCATTTCTCATTTTCCCTATTTTATTGTGAGAATCCTAAAGAAGCCAGGCACCTGGATGTGGTGGTGCCACTCGCAATCCCAACACTCCAAGAGGATGAGGCTGGAGGATGGCTAATTCCCACCCAGCCTAGCCAACTTAGAGATTTGCTAATAATTAATGACTTAGGATGATCCTATCTCAAATTTTTTTTAAAAAATTAAAAAGGTCTGGGCATGTATTTCAGTGTGATGAAGGACCTGAGCTCAATCTCCAGTACCCAGGTGAAAAAAAAAGAAGAAAAGCCATATAGTACTTGATTGTTTTGCCGGTTAGGTAGTTTTTCTGCCAGATAGCCTACTTCTTAACTCTCAGCAGTCATAATCCATAGGGAGTGGACATAGTTCAGCCAAATGCTTGCCAGTGTATAATATGGATGGCCTTTACTCCAATGTCCATTAGAATTGCTTTCACCATCCATATTCCTACCAATATTCTGATCACAACCCCTTAAGTCATCTCTAAGAAGATTCACAGTCTCCTACCTTTTGTCCTTTTCTAAGTCTCACCATGATTGCCCTTAGTGCTGTTCATTGCAAACTGGTGGTTGTCTAACCTGTTCTAAAGTCTTTCATCCTCTGTCCATTACCCATATCCAGTGCTGCTTTCATATTTACAGATATTTATCATAGTAACAGCCTACTTCCAGTGTCACTTTTCTTTCTTTGTTCATTTGCTGCTGCTTTCACAAAACACCACAGACTGGATGGTTTTAAAAAACAGATTTATTTCTTATATTCTATAGGCTAGAAAGCTCAACATGAAAAGATCTCTTTACTGTGCTATCTCATAGAAGAAGGGGGAAAGACAGTGAAAGAGAGCAAGAAACTGAACTCACAACCTCAACTCTTGCAATCAGCATTAATTCCTTCCTGTGAGAACCCACAAGACCGACCTACTTTTCACTCCACTCACCTCCCAATATTGTTATTTGGGGATACAGATTCCAACACATGAATATTGGGAACACAGTCAGACTAAACACAGAAAGCACTGCTTTCTGTCTTG
>PVIC010007439.1:0-50972 GCA_004025085.1 Thryonomys swinderianus | reverse complement strand
TCTAATAACTTCAAATTGTTCCAGCTGCGTTCTGTCTCTTTTCTCCCGAGTCATTTTCCTTTTCCTCCATCCGTCCCGGGATACCGTCAAGGCATCTGCAGCCTCACAGCTGACCAGCAAAACAGGAGCCACTGAGGGGAAACAGCTCCCGTTCACCGCAGCGGACGCCCCGAGTCCCAGGCCCCGCCCTGGTCCTGCGTTGTCCCGCTGCTCTCGGCTCTGTCCGGGCCCCAGGTGCCCGACGTGCTGGCACCCGGGGTCACTTCCCTCCTGAGCTCCTTCCTCCTGGCCGGGACGCACTTCCGTGGAGTAGCATACTTGGCATGGGACTCGCCCTCTTCGCCACCCACACAAGCCCCGCCTGGCATCATCCTGACCTATGGAGTAAAAATGCATCTAAGGCTTTTTTTGTTTTTGTTTTTATAAATTCACCCGTGGCATTTCATGTATGAATAGTTTTCTTTTTCATGTTTTTGCTGGGTAGTATTACACCACGAGGCAACAGTCCAGAGGGTGTATGTATTCACCTGCTGGTGGACATCTGAACTGTGTTTAGTGTGTGGCTATTATAAGGAGAAGCATTATGAACATTCAGCTGGAGCCTTCGGGTGGACACAGTTTTCTGTTCGGGGTCAAGGGGTAAATGCTTCAGCGAGGAACTGCTGCGTCTTTGGTAAGCATGTGTACAACTTTAGAGGAGACCGCCAGGCGCTTCCCGAAGGGGCGTCCAGGTCACATTCCCGTCGGCCACCTGTGGGTCCCATTCGTTCCACATTCTTGTTACCATTTGCAGTCGCCGTGTTTTTAGCGCTCAGCTATCTTTGTAGCTGTGTGACGGCTTCAGCGTGCATCGTCTTGCCAGTGAGGATGTAGCACTTTCCCGTGCTACTGATTGGCTCGAATTCGCGCGGTGTCGTTATCTGTGTCTGCATGAGTCAGCTGTGGGAGGGCCTGGGGTGTCCTGGCCGCGTCGTGCGTCACGTTCAGGTGGTGTGTCTCTCCCCGGTTTCCACGCGGCCGTCACCTCTCCGCGAGGTGCTGCTTCTCTACAGAGAGCCAGCAGGCTGTGGCTCTGTCTCTCCTGCTTCCCGAAGCCGCCCGCCCTCCCCCAGGGGCCCAGGGCAAGGGTGCGCCGGCCGCTGCACACGCGCGTCTGCAACCACTGTCTGGAAAGTGCAGCGACTCTCGGGGCCGCCCGTCTCCTCGAGGCCTCTTCTCTGCTCTCTCCTTCGCTTCCCTCAGCAGTGTCTCCCTCTCTTCTCCCCCAGAACATAAACCTCATGACTGAAGTGAGCAGAATGTCTAGGAGTTACCGCTGTGTGTACCCGAACAGCCTTCACGAGTACACATTTGTTGAGTGAATAAATACTCTCCAGTGAAGAAGCCACCTCTAGGGCCAGAGATTTAGCTCAGTGGTTCCGGCGCCTGCCTAACAAGCGCAAGGTCCTGGGTTCGATCCCCAGTAACCATGTACAACAATCCCGGGTGTGGTGACTCACGCCCACCAGCAATCAGTGCCACACCCCACATGCCGGGCATGGTGGCTCACGCCTGCCATCCCAGCACTCAGGAGGCAGAGGCAGGAGGATCTCTGAGTCTGAGGCTTGCCTGGGCTACATAGTGAGCTCAGGGCCACCCTGAACTACAAAGCAAGGCCCTGTCTCAGAAAAAAAAAAAAAAAAAGAAAGGAAGAAAGAGACAAAGAAGCCACCTCTTTCCTAGCAAGCACCAAGAGACCAAGACAAACGCCCTCGTCCCGCCGGGGCGGCACAGCCGGCCCCTCTCACGCCTGGGTGGGGACTTCGACTTGTGCCTGAGACACCGACCAAAGGCCCCATCTGGACCTCACTGCCGTCGAGGTGATTCCAGAAATGCCGAGGCCACCTTCAGCCAGGCGGGCTCCGGCAGGGAAGCGGCCCGCCCCGGCCCGCCCGCGAAACAGCTCCCAGCGGGCGGGCGGCTCCTCTGCGGGCCGCGGGAGGGCGCTCTGCACGGGACGCAGCGCAGCAAGCCCCGCACGGTGCCGGCTGAGGGGCCTCACGCGGCACTCGGCCCGGCACGGTGGGCACGCAGGGCGGTCCTGCCTGGGGGCCTGGGCAGGAGGCGGACAGCCGGGGAGAGGCCCCCGCCCCGCCCCTTCCTCTCGTCCTCCTGACCAGTCCCAGCTGTCACGTCTCCTCGGCAAGCCCACCCCGAGCCCCCGCGGGAAGGGGCCAGGGTCGGCCGCGGTGTCAGGAGCGCACCGCAGGTCTGGGGCGTCAACGCCGCTCTGATGCCCGTGTTCTGACGGCGTGAGCGAGAGACGCCCGGGCTCCTCGGCCCAGGACGGCCTCGGGGGGAGCCCCTGCCCTGAGGCCCCCGCTCCTTGGAGTCTCCCGCTCAGGAGGGCCTGGCAGAGCCCGAGCTGTGTGCCGAGGTGTCCCGGGGCGCCTGCTTCCCGCAGCCCCAGGCCGTGGCGAGCCCGCCGTCCGGGAGGCCAGGCCGGTCATCGGCACCGTCCTCCGTGGCCTGGAGCTCAGCGCCGGGCTGAGGCGCCGCCCGCCCAGCGCCCTGGCTCCCCGCCCGCTCATCTGGCAGGGGAGGCCGGGTGGCACTAACCATCACAATAGGGGCAGCTAGGCGTGCAGGACGCTGAGTGACTTGTCCATGGCAGAGGCGTGAGCCAGCAGCAGGCCGGCTCCGTCCCAACGGCTCAGCCGGAGCCAGCTCCGGCCGGCAGCTGGCGAGGGCGCCGGGAAGCCTTTGTGCGGCCCTGTCACGGATGCGGGGCACGGCGCACCCCCGCGGCCCCACCAGCCCCTCCAGGCAGCGCTGCTGCGGTGGCTTTCTCCTCCGCCTGCGCAGGGCGGCCTCTCTTCTCTAAAACATGAGTCCTGCTCGCGGGCACCGCGCGGCCGGGACACCTGGCCTGCCCAGCCTGGGCCTCGGCCGGCCACTCGCTCACCGGGACCCCGCGGTCCTGGCCTCGCAGCTCCAGCCCAGCCTGAGCTCATCCGGCCGCAGGCACGCTGGCCGTGCGCTCCTGAGGCTCCTGAGCCCGCGTGTCCTCCGTGGACGGGCAAACCCGCACACACAGGCCTCGGCAAGCTGACGCCCTGAGCTCGGAACCGCCCCGGGCGACCCCTCAGAGCCCACGGTGCCGTGGCCGCCACCCAGCCCGGCTCTTCTTCAGCCGTGCTCAGCACCTCTGCCGGACCGCGCTGGCACGGCGCGGGCCTCACTCAGCCGCCAGCATGGGGGCCGCGCCCCGCGAGGTCTCCCGGCCGGTCCCGGCCCGTTTCCTGGTTTATTTCTAGCACGCCCTGCCACCACAGACTGGCCCTGACCGTGGGGCTGCCGGGCGGCCTGGCTGAGGCCCGCGCCCTGCGGGGGTCGGCCCCGCTCCGGCCTGACCCACCCGCCCCAGCTTCCTGCAGGCACCTCGGAGCCCTCTGAGCGGCTTCCTGGCTGACTAGATGGCACCGGAGCCCCCCGGGCCCTCGCCGCCCCTTGCTTGCCGCGGATGTCCTCAGCCAGAGGCCCTGCCCCTCGTCTCCGCCCCAGTCAATCCTCCCCCTCCGTCCTCACCGCCTCCTCCTCCTTGTCCTCCCGCTGCTCCTCCTCCGCCTCCGGATCCCGGCCCATCCTCACAGCTCTGGACCGGAGTCACACCGACCAGCGGAAGCCCCTGCCTGGCGGGAGTCCGAGTCCACCCAGGACCCGTCGAGGCAGAAGCCCAGTGTGTCTGTGGCCCCTGCTCCTCCTCGCTTGCGCGGCTCTGAGGCCGGACGGAGGCTCTTGGGCTTCCCTCTCACTCATACGCGCCCTAAAGCCTCAGACACACACGGGCGTCCCGTGAACCTGCGCAGTGCTCCGAGCCACCTGCCCCCTTGAAAGCCGTTCCGACTCAGCCGAGCCGCAGTCCGGCTCCCTGGTGGCACAGGCGCCCACAGAGTCTCCAGAGTTGATGCTGCGTGGCGCCCCGGCCTGTGTTCAGGGCTGGGTGCCCGGGGTGGGCCGTGGGCGCTTAGGAAGGACGTGGGGGACCCAGCCGCTTCCGCCTTTCTCTCTCGCACCGGGGCCCGATGTGAGCCGCTTCGGGCTGCCGGGCACTCCCGCCAGGCGCGGGGCGCCACAGGCCTGGAGGCTGGGCCCAGCGCTCCGCCCCGCGAGCCACAGAGCCCGTCCCCCTTTCCCAGGTGAGCTCAGGGCTCCGCAAGTCGGGGTCGGGGCCGCAGAGGGGCGCGGGTCCCCAGACCTGTCGGCCTCCCCCCTGACGCAGGCTGCCTGGCAGCGATGACCCCTTGCGACTTCTACCTGCCGCCCCTCATCTGCCCAGCTCCGCCTACCCCACCCGGCAGACTGAGGAAACTGAGTCAGCTTCCGCTCCCTGTGCCGAGGGAGGGCGAGGGCTCAGGACCAGCTTTGGAGTCCGCACAGCTGGCGCCCAGGCCACGTGCACCCTGCGCCCTCCGCCCTCGGCCTGCCAACAACAGAAAACATAAGAAATGCTGCGAAAGGCCAGGCCAGTACCTGGCACTGATGGAGAACAAAATATAAAAGGCCGAAATATCCAATATAAGCGATGTCCCGGCTGGGCCACCAGCACCCTCTTACGCGAGAAAGACACGCGTTTGCTCAGACCGACGGACGACGCGCGGCCCAGCGCCCCGCGCTCCCAAGCGGCTTCCTCCCCCGTGTCTCCTCCCAGGAAGCTCGTGGGGCCTCACCGCCATGGCGGGGGGCAGGGATCTGGGCAACAGGGTGGCAGAGGCGAAGCCCAGGCTCCATGGGCAGGAAGCCCCCTGTGCACACAAGCAGCTTCCGGGGCCAAGCAGATTCTGTCCCCGCAGAAACCGGTCCTTTCCTTCCGCACTGGACACGGGTCCCTGGTCCGTGTTGCTGCCCGCAGGGCCAGAGCCCAGCGCCCGTGTCCACACTCTACCTGGGCAGCAGCGCCCGTCCGACGGGCACCTCCGTGGGACAGTGCACAGTGGCACGAGCAGGTGCATCGGCTCTGGAACCGCCTCGAACACCGCCTGCCCCGGGGCCCCGGTTCAGGAATCTCACCCTATTTTTCCAAGCAGGTGAAGCGTTTTGCGTTTCTAGCATTGTGCGCATTGGAGGCTCGGAGTCACAAGGCCTGATTTGTTTTCTCTGTGTCCTTCTAACTCTAAATATGGGACCCAGGCAGATATTTGGGGGCATTTTGATTAAACAAACCTTTGCGTTTCAAAACAAAAGCCCAGATTGCCTCTTTCAGCAGCTGAGACGGAGCCCTCCACCCTGGGCCAGCAGGCTGCACCTCCACACCAGGCCCCAGCCCCCCACACACGGGCGGCAGGCTCAGTGGGCCGTGTCAGGGGGCTGCGTGGGTGTGGGAAGGACGCGCGAGTGTGCCCCGAGGGCCTCATGTCACCATCTTCTGTGCCACCCTGGCTGGAGGGTTGCATGGCGCAGAGCGGAGCCCCGTGGTGAGCTCCCCCGCCTAGAGCAGCTCTGACGCTGGCATCACTGCCAGGCCCCTGGCGGCGCACAGGGACTCCCAGAGGGCCACGTGCGGGACGCAGGGGTCCCCGGGGACCACGGTGCCCGACCCGGACCCCCAGCACGCGAGCCGCGGTGACCGCCAGGCCACCGGGCGAGACGAGGACACGAGGTGGACGTGCAGAAGGAGATTCGCTGCTGCGCACAAACCCTCCGCGCGGGCTCTTGGATCGACGGCGCCGCGCGTGTGAACACGCGCCTTAGTCCTGCGCTTCCCTGAGGCGCAGAGACAGAAACCGAGGCGCAGAGAAGCTCGCTCTGGCTCACGGCTCCGGAGGCTACGGGCCGTGCCACACACCAGCCACGGCAGAGGCCGCCCGTCAGGGCCTGCCGCCCACGCTGGCTCAGCCCTGAGGCGGCAGCACCCCTGAGCCGTGGGCAGGGCCAGCCCCGAGCACGAGGGCCACGCGGAGCTGGTCAGGGTCCCGCGCGGCAGCGGAGGGCTCGTCCTCCATCTCGCTGGCCAGAGCCCCGCGGGCCGAGCTCGGGCGGGCGAGAAGCTGCAGACAAACTGCCTGCCCGAGAGCAGCAGATCAGGGAGGGGAGGGAGGGCGAGCTGCTCGCTGATGGAGCCGGCGGGCGGGAGGCAGCTCCTCCGAGAGGGGCCTCCTGGGCCGTCGTGTCCGTGCGCCTCTCCGAGCACGGCCCTCAGTCCACGTAACCCGGGGGCTGTTTGGAGGCTCAGATTGACCCAGAAGCAGACGACGGCGGCCGCTGAGCAGAGCAGGCGCCAGTCAGGCGTCCACCCCCATTCTGACGTGCACGCCACCTTCTGAAGAAGCAGTGGACGGCCCAGTCCTGGGGATGCCGGGACAGAGCCCAGCCACGGAGACCCCGCCGGCGCGCACCAGCGCTGCCCGGGCCGGCGCAGTGTGCGTGGGGCCTGTGCCCCGGGCCTGCTGAGAGCCTCGCGGCCCTCGTCCGAGAGGGAGGCGCCTCACGGGCATGAGCATCGCAAGGGCAGCTTGTGCAAGTGCCAGGCAAACACCGCGTCCCGGGACAGACTGCTCAGTCTCACGCACGGTGTGCCGAACTCCAGGGGTTTCTGAGCCATCCTGCACCAAGCGGGACCGTCGGTGGCTCACGAGCGCCCTGCTGTCCTCTGCACGTCTGGCCAAAGACCACAGGACGAGAGCTGCCGCTGGACTGCAGCACAGAGCACAGCGATGCCTGCCCGGGACCCACCAACCGAGCCGGAGCTTGCAGGCTCAGTGCCAGGACAGAGGCCAGACCTGGCCACCATGCCCCGCAAACGCAGGGACTCGGCCCTGCCCTGGGCGTCGGACCCCATGGTGACCCCACAGAGCCCAGCACCAGGCCACCCGCTTCCGTGAGTCACCGGGCAGCGCCCGGGTGCCTCCCGACGCCGCACACCGTCTGCACGGCTCAGGCTGCCCGGCCTCCTGCGTCCTGCTCTGGGTGCTCATCTGTCCCGGCGGGCTGGCCCAGCCTCCAGAGCAGCCCTGAAGTCGGCTCCCGCCGCGCAGCCTCTCCGGCCGAGGGTCTGGCCTCCAGCGCGTCCCTGCTCCGGCCAGAGGCCTGCGCGGCGGATGCTCACTGACGCTGCTCTCCGGACCTCTGCAAGCAGATGCCCCGCGGGTGGGGGCGGGGGAGCCCCGGGCCGGTTACTCCGAAAGCGGGAGAGGCTTTCGAGGTTCCCTAGGGTGACAGCGAAGGGGCCCACGAACTCCGCGTATTTTCCCGTGTGCCCAGCGCCGAGTTCCAAGGCTGGGCAGCAAGGTCAGCAGGGACCGGAGGAGCAGCGGGGGAAGCCCGAGTCCCGAGCCAGCGCGCCCTGCGAGGCCTCACCCCAGACCCCTCGGGGGCTAAGCTGACCTCCTCGGCCCGCTGCCACTCCCGGCACTTGTGGCCAGTGGCCCACGCGGCCTGTGTGGGCTCTGGAAGCAGGGGAGCTCCCTCTGCTCCGCGCCGTGAGGACAGAGACACAGACGGTGCCAGGCACACGGAGGGTGAGGTCTCGCCGCAGTGACCCTCGTGGGCTCCACCGCACAGTCTGACACACTGATCAGCTAAGACACATGTGCCATTGCTATTGCTAGAAACATTGTAAATGGTATAAAATTTGAGATAAGAACTGCGACTTTAAAAAACTTAGCCAGGCACCCATCAGACAGACAGCATCACTTGCCTTTTCCTTCCAAGATAGGAAAGTTCTATTTTGGTTTTTTTTTTTTTTTTTTTGCTTTTTGAGACAGGTTCTCACTTTATAGTTCAGGCTGGCCCTGAGCTCACTATGGAGCCCAGGCAGGCCGCCGCGAACTCAGCAATCCTCCTGCCTCTGCCTCCCGAGTGCTGGGATGACAGGCGTGAGCCACCACGTCCGGCATTGTGGTATGCGGTGTTGATGGTTGGTGGGCGTGTCTCCACGCCCAGCATTATATGTGGTTACCGGGGATCGAACTCAGGTCCTTGCGCTTGCGAGGCAGGCGCCGGAACCACTGAGCTAACCCTCCGGCCTGGAAAGTTCTATTTTGTTTTATTACACATAGATGGCACCTAATTGAGATCGAGAAAACTTCAGTGTGAGTTGTATGGAAACTCATTCAGAAAACCATCCACCTCGGATCACACGAAACGGACAGTCACTGAAAAGCTGAACCAGGTAGAAAGAGCGAACTAAAGCACTCAGTGGTTTCAGGACACACACTCCCGCCGGAGAGCTTGCGGGGCTGAGGGACACTCACGCGTGTCCACGAGACACAGGAGGACCGACTGGGAGCCGCGTCCGCCCCGTGGGCCGTGCTGCTTGCCGGGGATGTTCCCGGGGCATCGGAGTCCCGGGCTGGGCCTTGCCGGCTTCATGCTGCGGGGCCCTGAGAAGGCCCTTGCTTCCCGCATGTAACAACTGCCTGGTTTTCATCTCCATTCGGACAAAAAGATGCAAATTGTTGATGCCGTTTGAGAAAGAATTTAATGCAAAGGTCGGCAAAGGTGGGCGCTGCCGGTTTCTCCAGAGGCTCGCAGGGCGAAGGGAGACACTGTCGCTGCGCTTTCACGTCAGCAGCGGGACCTCAGGTGCCTTCCGTGGGGTCACTGCCCTCGGAGATTTCTCTGAGGAATCAACTTCGACAAACAAGGTGGTGTTGCTACTCAGTTGTGTGTAAGGCGATAGTGCTTCCCAAGAACACTCCTGGAACATTAATTCTTAGATGTTCCATCAAAAAAGGCTCCTGTGTCTAAAAAAAGTTTTGAGAAACACCAAAATTCCTTTTCTGAATGGATCTGAGAATATTTACAGAGGAAAAAATGTAAAATAACTAAGAACCATTTTTTAAAAGTGGGCAGTACCCAAGACTGACTTCAGAGAGGGCTGAGCCACATTTCTACGCCACACCCACATGTCACTGTGTTTTTGAGACAAGGTCTCACTGAGGTGCCCAGGCTGGCCTTGAACTTGTCATCCTCCTGCCTCAGCCTCCGAAGAAGTTGACATTATAAGTATAGGCTGTTGTGCTCAGCTGGTGTCACATGTATCATGTTGAATTTCACAGTTAGTTTTCACTCTATCTAAAAGTGCTTCTGTACCTGCGATACACGTTTTACACATGGGAAGCTTGGAGAGTCGGTCACTAGCACCCACACCTTTCGGTCCTGTCCCCGAAAGGCTGAGGCCCCCCGGGGACCCACATCCTCAGTTTGCTGTGGCGTTAACCGCCGGGCTCTGCTCTCTCCTGCTGCTGTTCGTAAGACCCAAGCAAGCCAGGCCACCGGCCAAGCTCGGTGCAGCTGAGGAGGGATCGAAACCACAGGCTTTCCCGAACTCTAGGGAGTGAGGATCGTTGTGGGACGTGAGGCCGGCGTGGCAGAGGCTGCCCCGGCTAGAGGAACCAGCCGCGGGCGTCTCCAGCGCAGGCTGCCAGCTCCTCTCCGGAAGGAGCACGGCCAGCGCGAGCAGCCGCACGCCGGAGCCCCCGGCCGAGCGCGGCCGGACTGATCCGCGAGCGGTCGGGGGCTCCCGGGAGAGCCCGTCGCAGTTGCCGCTCCCACGGGGCGCCTTCCCAGCCTCCCTGCCTGCGGCCTGGGGGCGATTCCTCCGCAGCCCGAAGCCGATCCCGGCGGACAGACAGACACCGGCCTCGGGCCCGGGTGGCTGGACCGCGCGAAGACGCAGCTGTGACCTGTCCCGGCACGGTCCCGGCCCTCGTGGGCACGCCTGGGGTCGCCGTGTGTCCTCTGTGCACACTTCATCTCTGTCTTATTTAACAGTTTTTATTACTTTTTGAATGACATGTATAAGCACGTCAACAAAATGTATGTAAGTTACGTTATAGCTCAATATTTATAGCAAAAGGAGATACAGATTCCTAACTATATACTTAGGAAGTTCCAGAGAATTTCAGATTTTCAAATACATGTGACTATGTGGTCTCATAGGGAGTTTTCTCTGTTGTTTTGGGTGAAAAATATTTATACAACCAGGAAAGCAGAACTTGTAAAAATTGCAATTAATCCTCCCAAAAGAGAATTCTCTTTTTGCGTCATAAAGTTGTATTTTCTCTAGAAATACTACTCTGAGCTGTGAAGCTGAGGGCTTGAAGAAAGACTGTTTTCAAAGAAAAATTATGTGAAACAAGATAGGAAAGTCACAATTATAAAATCACATGCATGATTTTCCTCTATATTTTTCTTCTAACTAGACTTCGTAACTTTTTTCTCATGGAAGGAAAACTTGCCTTGACATTTGCCATAGTTATGACTAGAAGGGTGGCTTTGCTCCAAAACACGTGTGAAGCAGTCTCAGTACTAGGAAAAATTTTAAGATACCAATAAGTGAATTTTAAGAACGACATTTTTTTCCCCTTGCCTCGACAAAGTACCTCTAGATTTCTTAGACATGAATCCATAAGATTTTCTTTTATGGCATTAATAGTAATTGAAACAACAAATAAGTCACCTGTCCTGTGTTAACATTATATGGCGCCTCAGTGAGTATCGGTTTCCTGAAATCTGCACTGAGGCCCTTAGGAAGCAACAGCACACGTGCGTGCTCACTAGGTGGTGGCTTGGTGCACGAGCAGCCTTGTGTTTCCTCTGTCTCCTCAGAGAAGACACCGAGCCGGAGGGGAAGGAACATGTCGCACATCGCCACAGCTTTGCATGCCATGAGGATTAACGACTTAATACATTTTTTTTTTTGAGACAGGGTCTCGCTTTGTAGTTCAGGCTGGCCCTGAGCTCACTATGGTGCCCAGGCAAGCCGCCGCGAACTCAGCAATCCTCCTGCCTCTGCCTCCCGAGTGCTGGGATGACAGGCTTGAGCCACCGCGCCCGGCACTGTGGTATATGGTATTGATGGCTGGTGGGTGGGAGTCACCACGCCCAGCATCGTATGTGATTACCGGGGATCGAACTCAGGACCTTGCGCTTGTGAGGCAGGTGCCGGAACCACTGAGCTAACTCTCCGGCCCTATAAATACTACATTTTTTAGAAACTCCAGGAGCAAGGGAAGCACTGCCTCACAGCTGTGCAAGTCTCTCAGTGCCTGGCACGGAGGGCTCGGTCTCCCCCGCTTGGCACCGGGCAGCTCAAGAACCCGCCACATGCTCCTGAGAGCCTGAGGGCCTTGCCCAGAGAGTCACTCTCGCCTCTGGACCTGCGGGTTTAAGAGACCCTCCCGGGTGCCCTGTCTGATGCCCACCTGGAGCAATACTGACAGGCCGTGGCCTTCTTCTATTTTCCTCGAGAACTGATAAAAGTGGAGCAATCTATAATCCTCACATATCTTTTCCAGCTCTTTGATGTTGGGACAGTGATCTGAGGGAAAAGTTAAAAGATAGAAGTTAAACCTGTACCCCTTTCCTTAGGTCTTCAACTGACGAAAGTAGGTTTTAGACCCAAGTTTCTAAGACACTTAAAACAAAGATGAGAGTGTTTGGTCCTAGCTTAATACACAGGGGGTCATTCCACGACAAAAAAGTTGTCCAAGATCCAACCTTCCCTTTACAATGGTTTGTAACGTGAAGCACTGAAAGTTCTTTTATGGTAGGAATTCAGATGTTCTTAGTTATCATTTTAAAACTCCCAGGGAACAAAGTAGAAGGTGTCACCCAGTTTTCACTAAAGTATCCACAAAAACAAATAAAAAGGGAAATTTTCCATTAAATACTGTGAGTCAGCACTGGGAACGAGAGATAATGGTCGACATTTGCTGAGAATTGGAGAACATCCTACTAAACAAATCTCCCAGGGGCCAGATTAAGAACATGGTCAATGAACAACATGTGCCGTCGCCCTGAGCCAGGGCGGTGAGTCAGGGCCTCGCCCGCCGGCCCCGGGCCCTGAGGCTGGGCCAGGGCCTCTGTGCCAGAGACGCTGGCCGCTGCTGTCCCACCACCAGTGCCACGAAGATCCCGCCTTCAGGCTAAACATAACACGTCTGTAACAGCGGAATTCCGGGAGTTCTTTTACAAGAGCAGCGGCCGTCCACTGAGTTCTGGCCGTGGGGTGCAGAGAGGCCAGAGCCTAGACGGCTGGAGACGGGCTGACGAGGAGGTGGGTGGTGGAGGGTGACACGCCGGGTCTAGGGACGCTCTGCTTGGCCTCTGGGCACCTGGGCACCATCCGGGGCGGACCCACAAGAGACACAGCCACCGGAGGCAGCGCGAATGGCTGTTCTCCTGCCTGGCCTCTCCCTGAGCCACAGTGTGAAGGCCACGAGCCACGGAAGGACACGCATCTCCCAGCTCAGCCCAGAGCGGGCCCTGCGTGGCTCGACGGACCCCTGGCCTTTGGTCAGCGCTGGCCAGGGCCTCGGCCAGTCCGGCAGCTGTGGCGGCTACGTGGACTCCGCATTGGTGGCTTAAAAACAGCAACAGCAGAAGCTGCCCTGGAAGAGTGTCTCTCCTTACCGGGTCAGGAGCCTGAAGAAGGGGCATGGTGTCTCCGCCCCGGGTCTGCTAACAGCTCCCTCCGGCCCCTGCCAGGCCTCCCGGAGCCCAGCACCCGCCCCCCGCCTGAGGCTCCTCCCTGGTCTCCCTGTCCTTGCTGGAGGGCGCCTCCCCCACCCGCGGCCAGCATGGCGCCCCGGGCCTCACACGACTTCTCCCGGCTTCCCTGGGCTTCTGGGTGCGCGACCTAAAGAGCTGTGCCTGGGACCCTCGCAGGGAGACCCTCTCACCTCTCCACCCGGCCAAGGCTCCAGGTCCCGGCTGCGGCGAGTCGGCGTGGGGGGCGGAGCGCTGATGGGGAGACGGGCAGCGGGGTCGTGAGGGCTGGCAGGGGCCGCGGCGGCCGCAGACACAGGGAGGGAAGCGTGTTTGCTCCGGGCTCTAAGAGGACCGGCCGCGGGAAGAGGCTCTAAGCGCACACCGAGGTCTCGGCCGGGAGGCGAGGACGGAAGTGGGCTCGGCAGGCCCCGGCGACAGGGGGGCTTCGCGGTCCCGCAGCCCAGGAGCCCCGCGGCACAGAGCCCGCTCGAGCCCCCGCAGAAGTCCGCGACGTCCTCAGACAGGAGCGGGGCCGTCTGCATGACCCAGCGGAGCTCCCCACCGTCCGCCGCGCTGAGGGCGGTCAGGGCAGCCCCGGGCATCGGGTCGCGCGAGGGGAGACGGCGTGAAGTGCGGGAGGGTCGCCTGCGGGACCCCGGGCAGGCCGCGGGGCCGAGCGTGGGAGGCCGTGCCGGGAGGGCCGCGCCCCTCCGCTCTGTCTGCGGTGCTGGGATTAGACCCGGGGCCTGTGCGCGGAGCCCTGGCCCGGCCCTGCTTTGCTCCGAGGCGGGCTTCTGCGAGATGGCTCGGCGGTCTCAGACTGGGGCGTCCCGCCTGGGTCCGAGGGCTGGGGGGCACTGACGGGCGCAGCCGGATCAGCACGGTGCTCAGGGGCCGCCGCCCGCCTGGGACTGTAGGTCCTGAGCTCGATCCCGGGTCCGTAAAAAGCAAGAGAGAGAAGGCTGGTCAGGAAGCCCCTGCAGAGGGAGGGTGGGACGCGGCAGCCCCGGCAGGCAGACGGACGGCCGGCAGGCTCCCACGCCCGGCTCCGGGACGCGCTCTGAGGCGCCCTCGGGGCACCACAGGACGGCAGCAGGGCTTCTTGGGAGCCCGTGTTGGAGTCCACACGGTACAGGTTTGAGCCATGGCTGCTCTTGCAGCTGAATCTTTACATTTAATTTCCAACAGAATCATGACACTTAAGTCAGCATGCTACGACCAACTGGTAATCTCAAAGCACGAGTGTTTCGGAAAGTCCTGTACCCTGTTTTCTGAGTCTTGGTCACTCACCCTTAAGGGTACGTGTCCGTGATCGTTGCTACTGACGCCTCCTACCGTAAGCGGGCTTCCCGCGTGCGCACCGCGGTCCTGTCCCCGCCCCCACACGTTCCATGGGGCTCTGCTTCCACACTGACGCTTGTACCTTTCTTCTTTCTTTTCTCTTTCAGAGTTTCTGCATATGAGAAGCAAGTGCTGTGTTCGAGTTTCAGCACCCGGCTTTTTGCGCACGACGCGGCGCCTTCCGGTCCCGCCGAGTTCCGCCACTCCCGAGACAGGGCTCCCTCCTGCCGCGGTGCCCACCCCAGCGGCGTACGCTGCGCGCCCTCTGCGCCGTCGGGGGCCAGGCCCGGGGACACCGTGTGAGGCCAGCGCCACTGCTGTCCGCGGACGGACCCCGGCTGGAGCCCGGCGTGGACCGCGCTGGAGCTTCGCGGAGAAACCTTGAGCGCTGTGCCCAGTAGCCGGACTGCCCTGCGCTCTGCCCACAGGCGTGGCTCCCCTCGCAGCCTCCTCCTGGCCGGCACCTGTTTCTCTGTTGTTGCTGATACCGCTGGGTTTTTTTGGGTTTTGTTTTTTGTTTTTTTGTCTTTTTTTGAGACAAGGTCTCGCTTTGTAGTTCAGGCTGGCCCTGAGCTCCCTATGGAACCCAGGCAAGCCTCGAACTCAGCAATCCTCCTGCCTCTGCCTCCCAAGTGCTGGGATGACAGGCGTGAGCCAGCACGCCCCACACTGTGGTATGTGGTATTGATGGCTGGTGGGCGTGAGTCACCACACCCAGCATTGTATGTGGTTACCGGGGATCGAACTCAGGACCTTGCGTTTGCGAGGCAGGTGCTGGAACCACTGAGCTAAATCTCCCGCCCGACCCCGCTGTTTTAATAATACTTACTGTAAACGGGCGGAAACACCTCCTCAGCTTGGGTTAGCATTTCCCTGCTGGCGTAGAATGCTGAGCGTATTCTCCTGTGTTTGTGGAGCCGTTTCTGTCTTCTTTCGAGGAATGTGTATTCAGAGCATTCGCTCCCTCGGCAATGGATTATTGGTTCAGCGGTTCCTTTTCTCAGTGCTTTTGTGTGTTCGTTAACCTGTCAGATGGAGCTCACACACATCTCCTCCCATACTGTGGGCTTTCCCTGCACTCTCTGCGTGACTGTTTCCTTTGCTACACGGAGACTGTTCAGTTTGACGCGCTAGCACTTGGCCTGGCGGGCTAGGTCTTGCCCGGCACCTCTGAGGCTTTCCTGCCTCCTGGCCCTCCCGCCTCACGCCTCTGCTTGGAGCCCGCTTTCCGTGGACCAAACCCACTGAAAGTGTGAGCCAAAACGAAACCTTCTTGAATTTGTGGCGCTGTCTGCACAGTGGGAAAGCTGGCACCTCCTCGAGTTCAGCCGGGCTGGCAGCGCTTTCCCGTGTGACCCCGCGTGAGTCGTGACAGCCCCGCTGGTACGAGCAAGGGAGCTGGAGGGAAGTCTTGCGCTCTGGGCTCGGCCATCGGCTGACTCGGGCCCTGACTCAGTTTCCCCATCAAGGGAGACAGAGAGCCTGGAGGCAAACACCGACAGCGGGCACTTGGGCTTCCTTGCCCGTGTCGGTGAGGCCGCGCCGGTTGTCTGGACTGTGTCAGCGCCGAGGGTCCCGAGAGTGGTCCGTGTCCCGTAGCACAGGGTGCCCGCGCTTCCGGAGAGCTGCTTTCCGTCCTGGCCCCGTGCCCGCCCCGACCTGGAGGCTCCGCAGGTCCGAGCAGGACGGGCCCTCGGCTCTCGTTCCTTCTGGCCGTGCACACGCATGCGCTGCCCCCGGCTTCCGCCCGAGGAAGCCGTGGTCCCCCTAGTGCCGGGCTCCCCACTCTTAGGCTGGCAGGTAACTTCCGTATCCAGTTCTCCTTTTCCTGAGAACAGTGGTTGACTTCCAGTTTGCTGAGCTCTGCGTCTCACCCCGAGGATGAAATGAAGCTCGGGCCGCTGGCGTGTGCGGGGCTGGGCGCCCGAGCGGCCCGGCCCCTCCGAGGACCGCCAGCGCCTTTCCCCCTGCCACGGCGAGGCCTGGGCAGGAGCCTCCCTGGTGCCGGGACGCGCAGCCGGCCTGTCCTCAGGTTTGGCCTTTGAGAACCGTGTTCACACACACACTCGTCTCCTCCGGAGCGAAGGTGCTCTCCTGTGTCTCCTCTGACTCACACCCGGGGCCCGGCCCACCTGGCGGCCCCCTGTCCGTCCGCGTTGGGCACGGGGCACAGAGCGGCTGCTGCCCGTGGGCTCCACGGCCCGGCCCGCGCCAGCCGCAGCACAGGCTCCTCCGTCGGGGCTGCCCCGTCCCTGGGCCGGCACCGCAAGGCGGCAAAGCTAGGTCCGTGTCAGTGGCACAAATTCCTCCTCTTTCTTCCTCCACCCGATTGTTATTCAAAAATATACTTTTCCAGGAAAAATTTCTTCTGGAGATAAATCCTCCTGTCACCTCCACCCCTTTGACGAAAACAGGAAGACACACCCCCTTGAGGCAGTATTTTAAGGAACCCTTACACACCCCCCTCTTGGCCTGTGAGGACCCGAGGGTCGGGCCGCTGACGGCTGCCCCCGTGGCCCTGCCGCCCCCTTCCCTGGCTCACGCGGAGGTTGGGGCTGTGCTCTGCCAACAGAAAGGACTGAGGCGACGGGTGATGAGGAGAGGCGTTCCTGTCGGCACCCACGTCACGGGCCGGTTACTGTCCTTCCTCACAGAGCAGCTGACCAGCCTCGAGAGACCTGCTCCTTCCGTGGCCCCGGAGCTCCGGGAGGCAGAGGCCAGAGGGTCACGAGTTTGAGTCCCTCCTCCGTGGTGCAGTGAAACTGTCTCAACATGAAGATGTCTTTTTAAAAGGGCTGTGGAAGTAGCTCAGTGCAGCAGCCCCGGGTTCAGCCACCAGCACCTTCTCCGCACACGCGCACACGCATGCCCACGCGCACAGGCACTGCCCACATGCACACGCTGCTCGGGCAGCCTCTGGCCCGAGTCGTGTGTCCTGCGTGGAGCCCCGCTCACGAAGGCAGCTCTTCTTCCTGGGGTCCCAGCTTCCTCTCTGCACAGACTCAGATCTCGGCCCCCCGCGGCTCCCCTCGGCCAGGCGGACGGGTCAAGCGGCGGACCTGCCCCCCGCGCTGGGCAGGGTGCCACGCATTCCTCCGTCACGCAGGGGCTCCGCGGGCCTGACTCCTCGGGCCCAGCGCCTCTTTTCCTGCTCCCTGAGGGCTGCAGCCCTGGGCCCCGTGTGAAGAAGGAACCCATCCAGGTCCCGGGACTGCGGCCCGCGGGACGGCCCTGGTGGACGCTGTGCGACCTGAGCGCTGCCGGCCGACGACAGGGGGCGAATGGGCTCCGTCCCCAAAGCTGCGGCCGCTCGGCCCCCACGAACCATCTCATCAGACGCTAATGTGTGGTTTCCAGGCAGAGCCGTGCCCAGTCGTGGTCTCGGCAGAGGACGGAGGGCTCGCGGGCAGGCAGCAGTGCGGCAAGACGGTGTGACTCAGGTCCACGGAGAGTCACACTGCTGGGCTGTGGTCATGCCTCGTGGTACCCGCGCCCTAAGAAAACAGGCAGGTGGGCCCGCGCTTCCTGTGCTCCCAGGCACGCGTGGCCGCCGTCCCGGTCCACACACCACCTGGGCTCTCCTGGCGAGCCCGCTGCTCCGGGGTTGGGTCAGGAGCACCCAAAGCTCCGAGTCTCGCGTCCTCTTGGAAGTGGCCAGACGACAGCTGGACCGCAAGGCTGGCCGCGGACATGACCGAGGCGCTTCCCTCGCGGGCAGGCAGCTTCCACGTGAGCCGGGCCAGAGCCAGCGCGTTTGGAAGAGAAACTGACCGAGCGTCACGTCGGGCAGGCGAGGCCCACGGAGGGCAGGTGGCCTTCCCCGGGTGCAGTGCCCGGGGCAGGCAGCATCTTCCCCGCACTGCGGGCCGCAGCGAGCAGGTGGGAACAGCAGAACTGTCCAGCCGCACGGCAGCGCACGGCTCACACACAGAGCTACATGGAAGGTCGTTTGTAAACTGTGCCAGGCATGGTGCACACTGGCGCTGCCACCTGCGAGGCCGGCTGGAACGACACAGCGAGGCCCTGTCTCCAGACACGAGCTGTCTGTGCACACGACAAGCAGAAGCACTTGGGGCGGTTCGTCTTCGGCGAGGACTGAAGCACCTGGACACGGGCTCGGGTGACGCTTCCACGCGCTGCGGTCGCCCCGTCCGTGCAGCCTCCTGCCCCCGCCCCACACGTGCTGTCCCGGCCCCGCCCGGCACCGGCCCTGGCACCGGCGCTGCTCCTACAGAAGCCGTCCGCTCTGCCCTGGGGCCGGGGAGGTTGGGTGTGCAGCCCTCTGCTCTGGCCGTCCCGCGGCGGTGGGGAGACCCCAGGGACACAGTGTGCGCCGTGGGCCACGGCTCCCCCGAGGAGGACACAGCCCACGTGTCTATGCTGTGGCGTAAATCTGTCTGTCTGCAGAGAACCCGAAAAGAGCACATCTGAACGTTCACGTTATCTGGATAGCAAACTTGGGACTTTCTAAAATTATTTCCTTCGTGAATTTCTTTTCCTTCTCTTGCAGAGCTGCGGATCGCACCCAGGGCCTTCACACGAAGGCGCATCCTCAGCCTCTTTTCATTTCTTACTTATTTAGACTCTTGCTGTCAGCGAGTTGCTCAGGGTGAACAGCCTCCTGCCTCAGCCTCCTCGAGCGCTGGGATGACAGGTATAGGGTGCTATCACCAGGCCTTCTACATAAATTTCTAAACTTCAAGGCTTCCCAAATTCCTGCCTCTTATTTTTAGAAGCAAGGGAGAGACACGCTGTAAAAATATCCCAGTCCCGCTGCTTGGCACCAAAGGTGAGCAAGGCACGTGCTCTCCAGGCAGCTGGCTCCTGCGTGGTGGCTCAGTTTCCCCACCTGCTTCAGAGCTGACCCCCACCAGAGCCAGCTGCCAGGGTGACTACGACTGGCAGTGAGACAGCGGCGCTGACTCAGGTCACCAGCACCGGGCCTGGGGCCCACATGATGCCCGAGGGGCCGCGCGGCCGCCAGCCCCGCTCTTCCGTGTGGCCCAGGTCGCCCCGTCGGTTGTGTGAGTCTCAGGTCCTCTGGGAGGAGGCTGCCACCCGGGGAGGAGGCCTGGCACTGGCCCAGGCTCGACAGTCAGGCCTGGCAGGAACCAGCTAGGCCCACGGCTCCTTCCCTGGGCTCAGTGGCCAGCCCTGGGCATCCTGGGGCCCAGGCACATGCTGCCAGCAGACCTGCCTGCTCCAGAAGCCATGTCCTGAGTGTGCAGGCCCCTGTGCGTGTCCTGAGTGTGACAGCACGTCCGGCGGACCTCTGGACAGCCCTGCCACCCGGTGCCAGAGTGGAGAGTCCGGCAGAGGGGCAGGTAGGACCTGGACAGGGCACAGTCCAAGGAGACAGACATGTCCTCTGCGAGGAGTCCGGGGGCCACTCGACCTGCCTCTGGTCACCCCTGGACGACAAGAGGACGCTCGGCCTCTCCTCCCACAGGCGGGGCCCCACCTCCTGCGGGCACCCCTGCACCCCATGCCATGTGGCGGGTGAGGAAGCGCGGCCCTGGCACACTCTCGGAGGCGGCACCTGTCCTGGAGGAGCTGCATGTATTCACTCTGCAGCACCAAAAGCGTTCGTCACGGGCCAGGCCCGGGCTCAGCGACCTGGCACAGGCACCTCCCCGCTCTGCCCAGCGCTTTTGCCAGTAACCCCTCTCGGGCCACAGGCCTGGCAGCTGCAGACACTGCAAAAGAAGGCGCACCAGGATTTTTCCCACAAACCTCTGCGGCTTTGAGAATCTGTTTCTCTTTTTTTTTTTTTTTTTTTTTGAGACAGGGTCTCGCTTTGTAGTTCAGGCTGGCCCTGAGCTCACTATGGAGCCCAGGCAAGCCTCAAACTCAGCAATTCTCCTGCCTCTGCCTCCCGAGTGCTGGGATGACAGGTGTGAGCCACCACACCCGGCTGTTTCTCCTTTTTTATAATTCCACTTTTTATCACATGCACAATAAAAATTACTCTTTTATATATGCCTTTCTGTGAGTTTAGACAGACACGGTGGTATAACAACAATCAAAACCAAGGGGCAGGGTCAGTGTCATTTTCCCAGAAACCTCTTTCGTAACCCACGCTCCCTCGAGTCCGCTGACCCCCCTGGCTTCCCCTGAGGTGCTGCCCAGCTGGGCCGCTTTCTGCAGCTGTAAAGTCTGCCTCCCTTGACTCTGCGTAAACAACTGAGCTTTATCCGGGGGCTGCGCAGAGCAGTGCTTTCTTTTCCTTTGTTTTTTTGTTGGGTGTTTTGATGAGCAGAATTCTAGTGGAAGGACATAACAGTCTATCTCTATTTAACTGTTTCAGATTTATCTCATGAGTCTTTTGAATTAATTTTTAAGTACAGTGTGAAGCCCAGACTCCTGGGTAAAGGCTGTCACATTCCCGGCGAACTGTCCTCTGCACCTTGTCAACAGTCAGTCGCGTCTGCTCCCTCCCCGTCTTTGTTACTGCTTTCTTTTTCTTTTTCTTTTTGAGACAGGGTCTCCCTTTGTAGTTCAGGCTGGCCCTGAGCTCACTCTGTAGCCCAGGCAATCCTCAAACTCAGAAATCCTCCTGTCTCTGCCTCCCGAGTGCTGGGATGACAGGTGTGAGCCACCACGCCCGGCATTTGTTTCTTTCTGAGGGAACTTTGCAATATCGTATGTCACAACTAATTTCTCTATTTCCTTTTAGTCATCAAATTTATAGGCAGCATCTGGTTCTTCATACTCCTTAATAATTATATCTATGTTTTTTTGGTCCATTGTAATGAGTAAAGTCGAATCAACTACACCAGTCCCTTCAAAGAACCAGCCTTAGACCGCATTCATTTCTGTGACCGTCTTTTCTGTTTAAATGTCACATATTCTTCCTTTCCGCTTTCCTGTGGACTCAGCTTCCTCTCCTCTTTGCTCCAAAGATGGAAGCTCAGAGCTCAGACATTCTTTGGCTCTAATACAGTCATTTATCATTTTCCACATAGGCTATTTAAGCAGCACCGCAAAAATTTTACCTGTTTTGTTTGGCTTGAATTACTTTCTAATTATTCTGGGACTTATTCTTTGAACCAAAAGAGATTTCCAGGTTTGTTACTTAAGCCCCAAATATTTAAGAATCATTTAGGCATTTTTCTGGTATTGATGGCTATCTTCCTATTCATCTGGGTACATGCTTCATGCTATTTCCTTGCTTTTAAGTGCCTCTGTATATCACCAGCCTTGACAAATGCTTCGCGAGCACTCAGCAAGAACACATAATCCATGTGGTTGGAAAGGAGCTTCACTCACACACAGCGTGTCTCACTGGCCCGCTGAGTTGCTCGGATTTCTCTGCTTTGACTCACCCTCTGTCTGTGTGGGTATAAGTGACTGAGAGACTCCGTGTGTGATTGTGAACTCTGTTATTTCTTATTAAATTCAATCTGCTTTGCTTAATGTATTTCAAGACCCTATTGTTCTGGCCATGTTGACCAAGGACTGTAATACCTTCTTGTTGAACCATGTCTGTCCTGTATTTCAGATCCTGCTTTATTCCTAGTCACAGTCCTTCTTCTGAGGCCTGCTCAGGGTGACATACAGTTGTGAGAGACAGGGTAAGAGAACACAGCTAGAACCCTCATGGCAAATTCTAGCTCCCTGTGAGTCCAACAGCAAAAGGTTTAACAACCAACAAACAACAAAATCAGAACCTTGAAGAAAAGGCTGAGCCTGGGCTCGACTCTTGCTACTCTGAGCAGCGGCAGCAAAGAGCCAAATATCACACGAGCAGAAAGGGCCAATGTCCCGAGCTCTCCACACTTTTATTTGGTACCAAGGCTTCATACCCAAAATCCTAACATGCATAAAACAGGGCAGTTATCCACAATAATCCCTGTAGTCAAAGATCTTGTAGGGCGGGGCAGACATCCCTAAATCTGCATAAGTTTTAAAACCAATAATCCTAGTGCAGTAGTCCTTGTAGTTTAAAATCTCACAGGGTGAGGTAGATGTCTGCGGTAATCCCAGTAGTTGATCCGTAGGGCAGGGCAAACATCCGTCAATCTTAAGTCTGAGTAAGTCATCTGCAGATCCGGACATATAGCCATTGTTTTTCAGTGTTCACACTGTGTATCCTTCTGATGAAACGGCAAATGCCAGCTGGGCTGGTGTACGCAGCTCAAGGGCCGCAGCTCAGAGCTCGGTGCTGCCTGTCCAGGAGAACGGAGGGCGCACGCAGGAGTTTTGGGGCAAAGTGCGCAGTTTTATTCTAGCACCAGCAGACCAGCCTGGGGTCTTTCCACAAAGGTCCTGGGGCTATCAGGAGCCGGGCTTTTATGCCCCCGTTACAGAATGTCCTTGAAACTAGGGGCGGAGCTACACTTTAGTCTCATTTCATTGGTTACAAGCTTACAAGTCTCATTGGCTAGTACGGAGTAGACTCTGGAAGGGTTTCCATCTGTGGCAGAAGCAAGTATAACAACCTTTCTGACAACCGAAGTACTCGGAGCCTCCGGGGCCGCGTGTTCTGAGGTTCTCAGCCTCACCGCAGTTGTGCCGTGAATCTAATAGTTTACAGAGCTGAGCAACGGAGACTTCAGAGCCTTCCAAGATGCAAGCTATAGCTTTACTTGGAATTTTTCAAATTCGGTTTTGCCTTTTGCCACTCCTTTATTTATCCAAAATTTATATTTCAGGCCACTCTTCCTAAAGAGTGTGGTTGGATCTCATATTTTCAACCAACTCTGACGATCATAATTAATTTCATGGTTAGACCATTTAAAATCCGTACAGTTGTTTACAGGTTTGGATTTAGATGTATCACACTTACTCTTTGTTTGGGGGTTTGCGCCGTTGTTCATGTCTCTTTCACTCCTTTCCAGATTTTTCTGTCATTTATATATATTTAGTATTTCATTTAACTTATATGTTGGTCTTTGGTAATACATCATTTTATTCAAGTTGTTCTAGGGACTATAATATATACACCTACTATTTCATAGTCTACTCAGACTTGGGGATACTGGGTTTTTGTTTTCCTTTATCCTGCTTCGATTTGTGAGGCTCCTTAAAACTGCAGACGTGTATTTTTCACTAAATTTCAACGTTTCCAACCCAAACTCCTGAGGCCTTTTATACCCTCGCTGCCCCTGCTTCCTGGAGCTCCACGCCCCAAGTGCTCAGGGGCCCACCGAGGCAGGCGGCGCAGGACACGGAGAGGCGGGCAGGTGCCCGTCCACCGGCGGTGCCCTGGTGCCCACACGCCTCGCGGGCCCAGCCCGTCCCTCCTCCCAGCAGCTGCTCGTGGAGACCGAGCTCCCGGCTCGCGGGCCTCCGTGCCGGGGCTGCGCCCGGTGCCGTGTGGACTCCGCCCTCCGGACACCCGCGGAGAGCCGACCGTCCGCCGTGTTGCTCCGGACTCCTCCTCCCGCTCCGGAGTCATTCACCGTTGGCTTCTTTTCCAAGTCAGGGCTGCACTGCTGGCTCGGCAGAAGTCGGGTGAGGCTCCCCTTCTCCAGCTCGCTCCTGCCCGAGACCTTTCTCTTGGCCTTTGAACAGAAGGCCACGGTTTCCCTGAGTTTCTTGGCCGAACTTCTCAGGGGAGGCCGGGAGGGCGCGAGGCCACACACCGCGCGTGGGCACCCCGCAGCGCCAGGCGAGGCGCAGGGCTGGAGCTGCTGCCGCCGCGGCCCGAGCCGGGCCGCCCCGCGGGCGCGGGCGGGGTCTCCGGGGCGCTGCGAGCCGGTGCGGGCCCGGGGTCGCAGAAGGCCGGGCCGCTGCCCCTCTGGCGGGAGACGCCCAGGCGGAGATCCCGGCTCCTCGGGCCCCAGGGCCGGAGAGCAGCTGCCGCCCCTCCCGGGGGCCGCCTGGGCCGTTCAGGCGCAGCAGCGGGAAGAGGCCGGCCCTGCGGGAGGCAGCTGCTCCCCGGGCCGCCTTGCAGGCGCGAAGCGGCCGCTTCCTGTCCCCGGGGCCGGACGCCGCCCCCGCTTCCCCTCAGCCCCCGCAGGCTCCCGCGGGGCGTCTCTCGGCACCCTCGGCGGCCCCGCCACGCCTCTCTCCTGACTGAGCCTGATGTGCTCCGCGGGATCACGCGGGGACTTTGAAGTCTGGCTTTCACGTGAATAGTCACAGCGCCCACAAAGCGGAGACGGATTTAACCGCACTCCCGAGACCAGAGCGAGGCACGCGGAGATGCGAAAGGACGAGGCTGCCCGGCGGCGCGCGGAGTTCGCACCCGGCACTCGGGCGCACAGCGTGCCCGCACGGTGTCAGCGGAAGTGGACCTGAAGGACGGGCTCTTCCACTTTATAAGGCACTTCCGGCAGTCAGGATGGAAAGACATCTCTTCCTTCATTTAGCCACAAAATTTAATTCAAGATAATTGAAGCCAGTAGTTTGCAACATTTCACTAAACTGCTAAATGCTGGGAAGGCTGTCTTGGGTTTCTTATGAATAGTGCAAGACCGCATAGCCCTGGCCCGTTATTCCTCTTATTCAAGAAGAATTATAATTGTAAGTGGCACTTATCACATAATAACCCAAAAGCTCATCTATGTCAGCAAATATGAAAGATGCTAAATATTGCTGAAAACATGAGGTAATAAGGAAAGAACCAGCGGGTCCGAGAGTCGGTAACAATGCAGACGGCTTTGATGCATCCGACCATGACACTCACTGCAATGCATCAGGGGAACTTTGTCATAAACATCAAGCGGTAGAGAGAGACATTTTCTGTAATAACTAATCTTAAAACAAAAGCAGCATTTATAGAAAAACTGTGTGTGTATGATCCAATACCAGTGACTGCTTTTACTAGCAAAACATATAAATTATGGAATAAGATTATGGGGAGACTATAATTCATGAAATTCATGCATTGCTTGTCTTGAAAGCAAAATATTCAAACACAGAAACTGAACTCGGAATCATACAAAGCACCACATGTGGTCAACACAGTAAGTCCTCTTATAAAGTGACCTTTGAAATACAGCAGAATCTTGGCACTGATTTCCCACTGTGAAGAAAAAGAGAATGAAATGTCTACACCACGGGTCTGTACTGTTCCGTGGGTACCTCGCGCCAAGGTATTTGCTAAAACGTCAAAGCTTCAGTGTCAGCTGTGCACGAGCCGACGTTTAACAGATGAGTGTTTGTGAGCAGCGCCGCGTCACGCAGATAATCTGAAAAAGAAAATACCCTGCTCGTCCGGGGCAAGCGGTATCTCCTCCGTGTTCTACAAGGTCGTGTTCGAATAGCAGGGCGCTCTCGTGATTTTTCTAAAAACGCATGCTATCTATTAAAACAAATCATCCCCAAAATATTTCTTTTTAATGTGCAGACAAAACTGTAACATGTTTTAAACACCGCTCACATGGCCAGACCAAGCGATGCCTACAAAGCCCCGAGAGCCCTCACAACGTGGCCAGCTGGGCTCGGGAGCAGGAGAGGACAGGAGGAAGAGGTGACCCCAGGGACAGGAGCAGAGCGTGTCCCCGCGTGTCGGAACCCGGTCTTCCTGGGAACACGCGCACGGGCTCCTCACAGATCAGATACGTCTGGACTCTCCATCTTCAGCTTCTGTGTAAATTCAAGCTGTTTTCTGAAGAGTGTGGCTTAAAATTACTTTTGAATGAAAGTTTAGTCATGTAACTGTGTGCACAATACCCCCCACCCCACCCCCGGCTCTGTCTTGCAGTTCCAGGCTCTGGGAACTTCGAGAGGATTTCTGTCCCTGTGACCTGCGCTCCTCCCAGTGTCACCAGATGACACAGCACGAGCGCCGAGCGTGGACTCTTCCGCGCAGCCTGTGTTGGTGAAATGCTCCTGGGATTCGTTCCTGCTGACACTCGGATCCACATCTCTCATTTGTACTGCAGACCACACTGTGTTGTACCCCAAATTGCTTGGACCTCCAAAAATTTGAGTCATTTCCACTTCAGAGCTATTGTGAATGGAGCCCAAACAAACATTCATCGGGCCTTTGTAGGGACACATGTTTTCATTTTATTGCTCAAATACCTACAAAAGCGCCGGGTGGGCTGTGCATTGACTTGAGTGTTTATAAGAAACTCGCAAATGTTTCCCGCACTATCCGCAGGACTTCACTTCCGGTGAGCGGCCCTGACCTGTGAGAGTCCAGTGCTCTGCGCGCTGCCAGGAATCGACACTGAAAATGCCTTTCCTTGTTGCCAGGCTGCCCGGTCTGCAGCCGCCGCGGCCCTCGCCTGCACCGCCCGGCTCTCGCGTGGCGCTGTGCCCCTCCCACGCGCCCTGCGCTGTGCACCTGCGCTTTCCTGTCAAGGGCCTCCCCCCGCCGCTTGTCTTCTGTGGTTGGATCATAAAGGTCTTTCTATGTTCTGACTACAATTCCTCTAGTACATACACGAGATTTTTCAAACCGCATTTCCCCAGCCCATGATGTAAACGATCCAAGTGTTGAAACTGCCAGTTGAACTCTCAAGTAATGTTGAATTACATGGCAAAGAGCTAAAAGAAACAGTAAACCGGACGTAGAAAAGATGCGAAATCTCAGCAGGTGAACAGAAGCTATAAAAGACCGATGCAAAAGGTCCGCACAGACAGTACCAGAGTTGACGTTTTGCTAAAGTTTATCAGCAGACTGGACACCTTTCAGGAGAGAATCCCTGAGCAAGCTCGGCCGATAGAAGTTATCAAACAAAGCCCAGCTCCAGAAAGACGGTTAGCAGACAGAGCAAGGACCCTCGCGCCACGGACGACTCCAGACTGTCTCGACCCTGGCCAAGGTGTCCCTGAGGAAAGAAGTACGGGGTGGGGGGGTCAGAAAACAGCGGCCAGCCAGGCGTGGTGTGCGGGGACACAACCCCAGCACGCTGGGGGCTGAGCCCGGAGGGTTAAACCCTGGAGTTCAGCTTGGGCAACTCCGCAACTTAGCCGGACCCTATTTCGGGGGATCTGGCGCTGCAGCCCGGTGCAAAAGCTTTGGGCTCCGTCACCAGCACTGCAGAGCGAAGGGCACGGAAGGGTATCGGCGCTGGGCGTCGCCCAGCCTTCGAGGACTGCCGGCCGCCACCCACGGAGCAGGCCCCGCACTCGGGGAGGAGCGTGCCGAGCACAGTCCCCCGGAGGGACAGGCCCGGCAGAGCGGGGCAGGAGGCCCCAGGCCTAAAGATGCCCGTGACCCCCGCGGCAAGGACAGCGGCCAGCAGGGCGAAGGGCGGTGTCCTTCGCACCCTCATCGCGTCTCTGACTCCCGCATCGTTTCCCGTGGGCTCGAGCCTCGGGGGACCACAGCTCCTCGGGACGCGCGAAGTGCAGCCCGGCTCCGCGCTCCTGCGCAGGGGCCGCCCGGGGCTCCACCTGCGGCCTCTGCAGCTCGTGCGGGGCCTGGGGTTGCGTGGCCACTCGCCTCGGGCCTGGCGCGGGCCTGCGGGTCTCTGGCGTGTGCACTTCGTCACGCAAAGCTTCGGGGCCCTGAAAGTCTGGTTCAAGCTTTGCGTCCGTTACCCGGCGCCTGACTCCCAGACTCGGCAGCGCCGCTCCCGCTCGTGCGAAATGTGTTCGCTTTGATCTAGTCTTTCCTTTATTGTTTTTATAACAGTTAATATTTTTGGGCACTTAAAAGGTTGCCCCTCCTTGTGACAAACGTGCTCTTCTGTCATCTCTGTGGAAACATTACGGATTTCTGTTGCACAACAGTTGATGTGGATTTCACCTTCGAGTGGAACACTGCTAGCTGAAGGCGTGATGCCTCCTTCCTTCCACGGGTGCGCTGCGTGGCCGGTGCTGGCTGTGGACCGTCCCCTCTCCAGCAGAGTGGCCCAGGGCACAGGGCATTTTCTCTGGGCTCTGTCGACTCATCTGTCCGTCTGTCCACATCGACAACAGCCTCTTCTTCACAGAAGCTCCTTTGCTGTGTGGGGAGCTTGCATCCCAACAGCCCTATCATAAATCGAAGATGTCCTAAGTCAAAACTATACTTAATACCAAAACTCGCCAAACGTCATAGCTGGGCACACAGCTCTCTGGACACTCAGAGCTCATCCTGGGCCCCTAAGGCGGAGAGGAAGAGCCTCCCGAGCCAAAGGAGAGGACCACAGGGGTTTCAGTGCACAGTCCGTGGCTGCAGGGCAGGGTGGCCTGACACGGGAGGGTCTGGTGTGCCAGAGGGGAGGGGGAAGACAGGAGGGGGAGGGGAGAGGAGACCCCAAGGCCAGACCCCCTGCTCACAGTCGGGGCAGCTCCTCTAGGGACTGGTCTAGCAGTGTGTGTCCCACTCCCGGACCCCGCCCTTGGGCCGGAGACTCGAGGGCACCTGGCAGAGTGCCACGCACCCTGTCTGCCAGCAATTTCAGCAGAAAGTGGAGGGGGAGGGGTCTGAAGACGGCCCAGGCCTGCTCCGCAGAGCCCCGGCAGCGAGGTCCTTGTGAGTCTTGAAGCGAAGGGCGCTCCGGACGAGGCGGGCCACCCGCGCTGAGCGCTCAGGGGCCCTGAGCTCACCACGCACCGCGACGGCCGGCCTGAGGCCTGCTTCCCTGCGGGGCTCAGCACCGCGCTCTCCGGGCACCTGCAGTGGCAGCCCTGGACACGCCCGGCCAAAGGCGAGCTGGCCTAGAGCCCCGCGGGGTCAGCAGGTGCTCGGACTTCGCAGGGGCCCGCGGGGTCACGTCCGTGTTCACGGCTCTCAGAGCAGCTGACTTTAGCGTCCATCCCGACACCATCCCGCGTGCGGGGTCCAGCGCCTCCCTCTTCCAGAGGCCACAGTCATGCCGCTGGCGACGCCGCCGCCAGTCCTCCTTACAGCCCGCGTGGGTCTCGTCCGGGGCACAGAGCGACCCCTGCGCCCCTCGCGGGGCTGGTCTCTAAGGCTGCCGCGTCGCTGCGAAGACCCCTCATGAGGCCGAGCTGCAGCTCACAGGCTGGTGGCTGGTGCCCCCTCACCCAGGGAGAGGGCGGAGGACTGGGGCCGGACAAGGGCCGGGCGGGCACGCGGAAAGAGGGACGGAGGAAGCCCTGCCGGCCAGCTGACGCCTGCGGCGGGCTCCAACAGTCTGCACGGCGCTGTTTCTCGGGGCAGACGAGAGTGTCAGCGTCCGGCCCGTGACCGCCTACCCTGAGCCGATGCCCCGGAGCCTGACCCGTCCCGCAAGCTCGGCACAGTGCAGCCACCTGGACGTGGGTCCACGGCCCTGGCAGAGGCAGAGTGAGCAGGCGCCGCACCTGGAGACCCCTAACCCAGCGTGAGTAGCTGAGGGCCTTCCTGGTCTCGGAGGTGACCTCAGCCCCGCGTGAGTGGACAGGTCCTCCCTGGTCTCGGAGGTGACCTCAGCCCAGCATGGGTGGGCAGGTCTTCCATGGTCTCGGAGGTGACCTCAGCCCAGCATGGGTGGACAGGTCCTCCCTGGTCTCAGAGGTGACCTCAGCCCAGCGCAAGTAGCTGGCGTCTTCCTAGCGGACACGGAGCTTGCCGAGGCCACGTGACGTGCACGTCAACCCTGGGAGACACTTGTTCAGACCCCGAGCTAGCAGTGAGCATTATTCCCAGCGCCCTCTCCTCTCGGGGTCCCGGAGCCTCCACACCCAACGCTGCTGCCCGGGGCTCCACCTCAGCGGCCCCGGGGACCAGCCAGAGGGCCTCAGCCCCCAGCTCAGAGCTTTCCTGAATACCCACACTCCGATGCCACCCAGCAAACGTTTTGGCATATTTGTTATTTTTCTTTTGTACTAGAATAGTTTGTCCAAATCACCAGGAAACAGTGACATAAAATGAATTCTAAATGGTTCGTGCACATAGCAACTATAAAAACTCCATCTATTGGGCCAGAGATTTAACTCAGAGGTTCCAGCACCTGCCTTGCAAGCGCAAGGCCCTGAGTTCGATCCCGGTAACCACATACAATGCTGGGCGTGGAGACTCACGCCCACCAGCCATCAACACCGCATACCACAATGCCAGACGTGGTGGCTCACGCCTGTCATCCCAGCACTCGGGAGGCAGAGACAGGAGGATTGCTGAGTTCGCGGCGGCTTGCCTGGGCACCATAGTGAGCTCAGGGCCAGTCTGAATTACAAGGCGAGACCCTGTCTCCAAAAAGCAAAAAAAAAAAGAATCCAGATATTAATATTGGTATTCTCAGAGGAAACAGGTCGAGTATTTTCAAATTGCCTTCCAAATGTCCTGAGTTTACATTTCACATATATTCAGAAATAAGCAGAAGGAGAAAAAGATGTGACTCATTAAAACTGATACTAGTAAATTATGTGTCAAGCTAGGCAATCCTGGTTAGTTTACTTTTCAGATAATTAGATATGCTTGCCCCCCGTGTGACTATCAGGAGTAACGTCATAAAATAGCTCTATAGTATGCAAACCCACAAAACCGGGCTTTTCTAAATCCTGAAGAACTTCCAAGGCCCCTGTCCCCGGGGTCACAAGTAGAACCAAAGCTGCCACTCCGTCTGGGCGGCCGGGGTCTTCCTGCACTCTGCCTCCTGCGTCCGGGAAGGAGCCCTTCCGCCAGCCTCTGCCTCTCTCTGCAGACCCCTCTGGAGGCAGCTGTGCCTGCTGAGCTTGTGTTTGAAATTTTGTGAAGTTTTCAGCACCCCAAAATGCCAACTTAGAGGATTAAAGGACTAGAAAATAGTATCTATAGTTACCCATTTTTTTTTTTTTTTGAGACAGGGTCTCGCTTTGTAGTTCAGGCTGGCCCTGAGCTCACTAGGTAGCCCAGGCAAGCCTGGAACTCAGCAGTCCTCCTGCCTCTGCCTCCCGAGTGCTGGGATGACAGGCGTGAGCCACCATGCCCAGCTGTAGTTACACTTTTAAAGGGATTCCGTATAATTTTATGTCCTCTATGTATGTTATCAAGCATAGTCATTTGTTTTCAGCAGTATATCTGTCCAGTTTTAAGCAAATGATCAATCTAATGGCATTTCTCACAATGCTTACGTGCTATGTGCGTGTTAAATATTAATCACAATATTCAGCACTAGGTCCTGAGTTCAATCCCCAGCACAAAAAATAATAATAATGACCTCAATGACTCCAAAAATTGTAGTGCAATATGAAGATGTCTCACCTTCTGGGGAAGAATCTCCTCATCAGTTTCATTTCAAATTAATTGGCAAAATTGTGTGACCAAATCGATACCAGAGACCCCACCTGCTTCCCCAGGGGAACAAGCCAGCACAGAACCCAGACTCAATGCAAGCGTCAGGATATAAATGATGTGTTCGAACAAGGAGAAGAAATGTGCAATCCTGGGCACTAGTCTCTGAGGAAGTTGTGAAACCGGCTCCCGTCTGAGGTCATCTTGTCCTTGAATCCCAAGGGCATTTTTCTTCCTGAGCTGAAATCTTGGCTTCCCGAGAGCACGACTGAAGTGAAAGATGGTCTCCTTCGGGCTCCTCCGCCCAGCTGCGAGGGAGACGACTCCTGTCAGAGGTGGAGCCGACAGCCTGGAGCGGCAGGGAGCCGGCGCTGAGCCCAGGCTCTGAGGCCCGACCCACTGGGCGCGCACGCCTGGCCCGCGTGAGCCCCGGAACGTCCGCTGGGTGCAGCTGGCCCTCGACGCAGAGTCAGTCAGGTGGGCACAGGGCTGGCACGTGTGCCCGGGAGCCAGCTTTACCGCAGGGCCCCGATGGCATCTTTTGTCCGCACTGATTCATAAGAGGAGCGTGTGAAAACGGTGCTCAGCAAGCGACAGTATCCATAGAATTCCCATTCGTGGGTGAGCCAACGTTGGCCTGGAAATATTTTATATATTTTATAAGAATGTATTCTATAAAATATATAGTTACATGTTGTTATAATATTGTTGACATGTACTGTGTAGTTATAACCTTAAATGGTTGCGTCTATACTGGAATTATACTTTTTTCTTATCCCTGTCTAAACAATATATATGTGTGTGCATATATATATATAAAATTTTTTTTTGAGACAGGGTCTCACTTTGTAGTTCAGGCTGGCCTTGAGCTCACTATGTAGCCCAGGCAAGCCTCGAACTCAGCAATCCTCCTGTCTCTGCCTCCTGAGTACTGAATTACAGACATGAGCCACCACACCCAGCTCTAAACAATATTTTAACAGCTATTTAACAGCATTTACATTATATAAGGTATTATAAGTAATCTAGAAACAATTTTAAGTGTGTGCATAAATCATATGCAAACGCTACACCATTTTGTGTCAGAGCCTGTGAACACGTGGGCTTTGGCGCCCGCCACGTCCCGGGGCTCAGACTCGTGGTTGGAGGAGTATAAATTGTACGGGCGCCGGTACGGTTGGTCCCGAGGAAGCCCCAAAGCTCACGTGTCTGAAGGTGACCGGATCGTGGGCTCGCGCTGGCTGGCTGCCGCAGTGACGGCTGGCCAAGAGTGCTCACGGCCCTGTGACCCAGGAGGCCCCTGCCCAGCTCCCTTCTCTTTCTGCTTCGCGGCCGCCATGCCAGAGCCGCTTGCCCCCATCAGGCCCTTCTGCATGCCTTCCTGCCTGGGGCTGCATCACGGATTAAGCGTGTGAGCCAAAGTAAGTCTCTTCTTTAAGCTGTGGGTTTCTGGTATCGTGCTCCAGCAAGGAGAAGTGACTAAGGCCAACATCGGTTATGACTAGAAGTCTACTTTTTCTTACTAATTTATAGAACAAGTTTCTCTCCGTACTATACACATCCAGCTTACTTTTGAAATCTCTGCTCTCTGCTGCCTTGCTCTGCTTTGACGGTGCCCCTGAAATCATGCTTCCCACATGTGCCGGTGGCATTCTGCAGGCTACACTAATGATTCTTCCAGGTCCACTACGCAGAATTATAGAACCCTTCCACATGGAATCAACCTTAGTCTTTTTATTGGAATTCATTTCAGTTTCCTTTTGTTGTTCACTAATCTATTTTTTGTTTAACAAATCTTTGTAGAGTGCCTACCACGTACTAGATATGAGGATAGAGGTCATTCAAAACAAAAAAATCATAGCTCTACACAATTTACATAGTGCACAGTGGATAGGTTGGGAGAGAGAATAATTTAATTAATTTGCCCTATAATACCACATCTTACCTTAGTGCTTCGTATGGCGCTTTGTGGTTGCTTAGAGAATTTTCTCCTTGTAAACTTTTTGAAGATGATATTTCTGCTCTTCACATCTCTCAGAGCTCAGTGAGTGCTTCCCATATGCTGAGTCTTCAGCAAGTACAACTAACCAGTCAGACGCCTCAGAGACATGTCCTTTGGCACATGCAGAACAGGCATTAGTAGATGTGCCCAGCACGCGGGAGAAGCCAGGGGCCGCAGGACCCCCTGGCTCCATTCTGTGTGTGAGAGGGGACACAGCAATCTGAGTCTTCTACTGATCCTGTCAAGACTTCTGAAATGTCCTCTATTAAACTTTTCTCCATAAATTATAAAAATACAGCAGTCAGTAGGGCTATTTTTCAAATTAACTAAGCACTTACTTACCTCCTCAGTAGGGTGGCTTTTCTTTTTAGAAATCCCAAATGGACTGAGACTCTCATTGCTGGATATCTCTGCTAGAGTCCCAAGGAAAACCAATGCTACCTTCACATATTTGCACGTTTGCACGTGAACAACATGTGATAGGAAAGTGCCTCTCTCCTGCAGCTATGAAAAGACGGAGTTTTTGTTTAGACGGGAAAAATTTGCTGTGTGCTTGGAACATAGTGCCAGCTCAACACAAGTCTGTTTTCCATGTCTTCAGAGCCAGAAAGAGATCCGTAACCCTGAAGCAAATTATGATCTGTTTACTGACATGACTCAGTCAGCACCCACTGAGACCAGAGACCACCGTGTGGAAATGATTATGGCATCTGGGTAGCACAGTGGTGATTTGTTTTTGTGTTTGATCAATTATTTATTCATTGAAGTATACATGTATGTTTTCAGAGTTATTCTTAATGCATTTAAGGCAGCTTCCATTAATATGCATTCCTTTAAAATACCTTTAAAAAATAAAAGAGTTATATATAGCTCTAATATTTAGGGTAGAAAATTTCTAGGAAAAAAATGACAGTAAATGTGCTAGAAGAAAATATGAGAAAACTATATATATATATATAGTAAAAATATGTATAATTATATATCATTTAAAACATATGTATACTTAAAACATATGTATCCACAAATTGAAAGATAAAGAAGGAAAATAAGGAAAGCATATAAATACATGTGGTTGACATAAAATACAAGTGATTAACAGAAAGGGCTGCAGTAAGTCATAGGGAAAAGGCAAACTTTTCCATCCAAATGGGGCTGGAGGGCACAGGCCACAGAGGGCGGGATCGTGCTAAACAAAGGACCAACCACAAATAGTCCTTTGCACAGTGTTAGTGTCGTACGATTTTTTGCAATTTTTATAATTTCTGTTCTCACACAATCACCTGATGTTAGCAAGCAGTCTGTCACCATATTTCGGTGCGGCTGACATGGTCAGCACGCCCCGCTCATGTCTGAGGCACCTGTGCCCATTCCTCAAAGTCGTCATCTCGACTGGACTACGTGCCTTCTAGAGAGGGCACCGGCTCACTGCGCCCATCAGTGTGCCAGCCCCCTGAGGCTCTGGCCGAAGGGCAGGGGGAGGTGGCCCCGTGGAGAAGATGGGCACTGGGTGCTCAGGAGGACGCGTCTCCAGACGGGGCCGCCTCCCGAGGCCCCTCCGCGAGCCGAGCAGCTGGGCCCCCGTGCGCTTCCGCTGCAGAGCTTCTGCCTGGCCCAGCTGGCCACCGACTGAACCTGCCCACACCGCGACCCACGTCCAGCCTCTGCCCTCTGTGCTGCAGGCGTTGGCTCTGCGGCCCTCACTCGTGCGGGAGCCTCTGCACCGTAAGTTTTATGTGCTGGTCAGAACTTTGATCATGCACTTCCAAGGCTGTTTCTAGGCTCGCACCCCCACTCGCAGACATAGGTGCACAGCTCTCCTGTCGCCATACCTGGCATACCTCACTCAGAGTGAGTATTCCTGCTCTCAAGCTCTGTTTTAGACTAAAGTAGTTTTATCTCAACAGGAAAAACCTGCTGGAGCTCATTAAGGAGCGTTGGAGCTTGGATCTAGAATGTCCCTCGAACGGCCTGTGGTCCAGGGGTCGGGCTTTGAGGTGACTGGGTCGTGCGAACACGGTGCTCATGCGTGAATTCACCCTCGCACGATGAGAGCTGAGGGTGCTGCTGGGAGCGGGCCCTTGGCTGGAGGCGGGTCCCGCCTTTGGAGGGCGTTTCTGCCTCCCCGTCTCCGCCTTCTCTCTCTGCTTCCCGGCACCACGGGATGAGAAGCTTCGCTCCCCCAGGCCCTTCTACCGTGAGCCCCGTAAACCTCCCCGCTTTAAATGTGAGTCATTTGTCCCAGCGCTGGGAAAGCTAACGCGAGGAGGAATCGTCACGGTGCGGTGCAACTGTCTCAGGGAGTTCACAGGTCAAAGAAACAGCGAGTGTCACAGGCAGCTGGGACGAAAAGAGAAAAGCAAGAAGCTCTCAGGGCGGCAGCAGGACAGGCCTCTGCGCACGCGTGCGGGGGCGCCTGCTCTGCACGCGCCGCTCCTGGGGGCTGCGCACGGAAGGGCCTGGTTCCTGTGCCGAACCCGCGACAGCAGCGCCGCCACGGAGCCACGTGGCCCCGACTCGGGCGCCCCTTCCCACGGCGAGGCTGTGCTGGCCACACCTCCGTGGTCTTCATTTCCTGGCTTGCACAGTGGGGACAGTTAGCCTTGCTCCGCTGGGCCGCTGCAGGTGCAGAAAGCTAGCACACACCGGTTCACGACGGGCCGTCTGTCCCTTCTTATTACACTTCTGCATCTACCTGCCCGAGGATCATGAACACCACTCGGTCACAGGCGAGGGACCTGGAAGGGGACGCTCCATTAAACAACACCGACCCCTGTTCTACCGTAGCCACTACCGGAGTGGAGCTGCGCTCCTGCAGGGAGCTTTCCGCAAAGGCCGTGTCCGGGCAGCTGCGTCTGACTGTGGGACTCTCTCCCTGGGCACAGACCTACGCTCTGCATATATGTACACGTCACGCGCACTTTCTGGGACTCAGAGCAAAGGAACCTTCGAATTTAGCTGAGCCCGGCAAGCTCCAACTCCCCGGGCTGCTTTAATGCTGAAATAAGTATGCGTCCACTGGGGGCTCTTCTGCCGAGGATTAAAATCTCACAGATGGGCCGGAGGGTCAGCTCAGTGGTTCCGGCGCCTGCCTCGCAAGCGCAAGGACCTTTCGATCCCCGGAAACCACATAGAAACACGCCCACCCACAATCAACACCGCATACCACAGTGCCGGACGTGGTGGCTCACGCCTGTCATCCCAGCACTCGGGAGGCAGAGACAGGAGGATTGCTGAGTTTGCGGCGGCTTGCCTGGGCACCATAGTGAGCTCAGGGTCAGCCTGAACTACAAAGCAAGACCCTGTCTCAAAAAGCAAAAAAAAACAAAAACAAAAACAAAACAAAACGAAACTCACAGAACCAGCTCTCTGTAAAGCATACTTTCAAAAACATCACACTACAATGATTCAAGGTGAGTTCTCCATGCAAGTGCTATTTTTCAACTGCAAAACAGATGACGTGGGCCTAGTGGGGTGTCTTGGGTCTCTCACGGGGTGGCCTGGAGGGAGACAGTGGGATCCAGCCTCGCCCTTTTCCTGGCTCCTGCCGCTTTGTCAAAGGTGAGCAACCGTGTGGGGCCAGGGCCACTGTTCGCCGTCAGCTATCCCGTAGGCCCCGGAGCACCAGGGCCAAGTAACCCGAACAGGAAGCTCCCAAATTATAATCCAAAAGAAACCTTTTTGCTTTATCAATTGATTATAGCAGGTACTTCTTACCGTGATTTGAAGCCGATGATACAGCGTATTCCTTTAAAAGTAGAATTTGCTTAGCTCCCATGATAACACAGAAAGAAAACATCCAGCTTGCTGATGTTGAAATGTTTTATTTTCTCTCTTTGAAGCTACCGTAACTTCTTCAAACCATGTCTGAATCGTCCTGCCCATAAAATTGCTGGTAACGAATGTCACTCTGACAAACAGAGACACTAGCAAGGAAGGCACAGAGAGCAGTTCTAGTCAATTTCTTTTTAGAAGTATCTTTCAAATATTTTTCTTTTCTGTGGAGTGTTTGAAATGTCTTGATCTTTCAGCCTATCATTTGGGATGGGCCCCTTGAATGTACAGAACCAATACAGTAATGAAGATGTTAGGTGAAACATAGTCCTCTTGCCTGGACAGCTGTTAAACCTGTAGAAAATCTAGCACAATCCACTGAGCAACATTCTTATCAAATAAGATATTTCAAACTTATCTCAGCCTCCTTATTGCTAAACACATCCGATTGACCTGGCTCTCAAGAGACTAATTTTCAGTGTTAGGGAGCACTCCTAAACTTATTTCATTCCTGAAGAACGAAGCATTATTTCTCCTCTCATCATTGACACAGGATTGGACAGCGCAGCAGAAGTCGTATGTGATGACTTGGGAAAGAAGAGATTTACACGACACGGCTTTGCCTCCTACAATATCAAAATGAGTTCCACATGCAGGAAGGAAACAAAGATGCCTTATGAGAACTGGGTTCGGGGAGACTGTCGGGAGTGCTGAGCACGTAGGGTGTTTCACAACTCTGATCCGTGTCATTTCTTTCTATCGTGTACAAACTGGAACATTTAATCATGAATTCAATGTGTTGCATCATTTCCATGTCTTGATACAGGAACATCCTTCACTAGGCCAAGGATTTTATGCTCTGCAACAGATTATCAATATTGGTTTTTATCATCTATGTATTTTTTTCTTTCAAGGAGTTTCTCCTTTGCCTACTGCTAGGGGAAAAAAAAATATCAAAGTGAACAAAACGTTGTTTGAAAGAACCTTCTAAAAAAATGAACAGCCATAAAACAATAAAGAAAATATAGAACAGGACCCTGCTATGGAACAATGTCTTCGTGAACGCTGTTGTTAAACTCTAGAGGAGTCGACTGAGCCTTTCAATGAGAAGACAGCAATGCCATACTTCAGGGAGGAGTGGGAGCGGAGACAGGAACATCACCCTGCCAGAAGGGCTCAGAGGTTTCCTGGAAACTGATTCGAAGAAACAGAGACTTTGAAATTATTCGAAAAAGAATACAAAACAGTTGCTTGTTTTAAGAGAGCTGAGCAAGTTACAAGAAAACACAGATGGGCCTTAGAACACAGGCAGGAAAATAGACACGCATAAAAATGAGAAGTTCAGCAAAGAGACAGAAATCAAAGAGCAAAACCACACAGAAAACCCGAAGCTTCAAAATACACCAAACTCGGTGAAAGATGCAGTCAGTTGCATCCCTAGGACACACAACGAGACAGGAGGAAGGACTACGGGAGCGAAGACCAGTCTTTGGGATTTACAGTCAGGGGAGCAACCGAGGATGATGAAATGCAGCAAAGAAAGCCTGTCGTAGCTACGGGCCACCGTCAAATGCACCAGCATCGACGTGTAACAAAAATACTGGAAGCAGAGAAGGGAAAGGGTTGTGGGGCTCCTTTAAAGAAATAACGCCCCTAAAATTCCCATCTCTTGAGGCTATCGTAGATATCACTTTAAAAATCTACAAATAAGATAGACCTGAAGGTGTTACACTGAGGTGCCTTATAATAAAATAATCAAAACCAAAGCTAATGAGAAAAATTTAAAAGCACAAGGAGATAACCAGCCTGCCATATAAAAAGAAATCGCCATAAAGTGTGGTGAAGGTTTATCTCATTGTTTTTCTGTGTTCCTGATATGATCCCTAAATATCGCTTCTCACAGTGTATTTTGGCAGTAGCTACACAGAAAGTCAAAATTATATTCATATAGATCATCTTTTAAGTGAAAACTGTCTTGTAATTCTTTACTTGAGTGAATATTTGTGTTTACAACTCTTCTGATTCAGAGGAAATGTAAAGATGCAATTTGAATGAGCAAGTCATAAAGTTAAAATGTCAGTAATCAACCTTATCCCAGAGATGCTGAGGCAGCCCACTGAAAGACAGACTTCTCTCTCGCCAGGGAAATGCGGTATCTCTCAGCATTATCCACTGCGGGGTGTCAGCTCCCGCAGCGGAGACCCCGACCTGGCATTATGAGATCACCTGTGACCAGGTGCTGCCCTGACTGCCGTGTGCTGAGGAGGACAGGAAAACGCAGAGGTGGACTTGAACCAGAGCGATGCCCTGAGCCCTGCGTGGCCCACATGAGATCACAGCACAGTGTGCTACCGAAGGCTCTGGAGTGACTGAAACAGAACAGGCGGAGGGCGGAGTCCAGAGCCAGCAACGGCAAGGTCAGCGCCATCAGGCCAGGGGACCGAGCAGTCAGGACCGCTTTGTACTGCTGCAGAATTCATTCGTTTAGGGCTAGGTGGAACATGTTCCAGCAGTGGACATGCTCGTCGATAAACAATTAAGTTTTGATAAGTTAGACTTTTAGAGCTTTATGACTTGAAATAAAATGCACTACTAAACTGATTACTACAGCTAAATAATGTAGCTGATTAAAATGATAATGAACACAACTTGTACGATGGTCTTACCTATTCAAGTATGAGTTATTATGATAAAAAATAAAACATAAAGTCTGATGTTTCAGCTGTGAATTCTACAAATGCTTTTACTTCAGTAAAATATCACGAGATGTCACCACAAATTAATGTTGTTTTGGATTTTGGATGCTCCTATGGTATTTATTTATTAAACGTGTTTGGTTTTCTGAATGTACTATTATTATGTAGAATTTCGGCCTGGGGTTTCTGCATTCTGTGGCTTCCACCGGAAGCGGCACACAGGTGGCCATTTTGATGTTGGAAACCACCATCTTGTGCATGATTTTGCCACTTTCTGGCTCGCTTTTCTGCTCCTTCTTTTTCCCTGGTTAGCTTCTCCATTCTCTGCATTTCTTTGCACTTCCTTCACCTTTTCAGTGGTATAGCACGTGATTAACACGGGTTAGGCCCTGGACTCATTCTTAGCATTGAAAGAGAATGAGAGGGAGGGAGAGGGAGAGAAAGAGAGGGAGACTACACATGTGAAAACAGCCTAGTGAAAATAATTTAGATATTTAGGATAAAATATTGACAGGCACACTGACATGTTTTTCCTTTTGAAGGAGCTCCATAGTTATTGCCATTTGAGTAATGCGTCCTCAACTACTTGTTACAAATAAGATTTCAACTCTGACCCATAAACCAGCATCTAAGAGATAGGAAGCCAGGGTGAGTGTCTTCCACTCACTGCGGTGAGTTCATGACCCAGGTCTGCACTCCCCCAACCTGGGTCAAAGTTTATGAATTTTGGTTGTTTTATTCATATTTCCATTTCTCTTTCAAAGTATTTTGTTTTGCAATTTAAATTTGTATCACCTCATTTCTTTCTGTGGATATTATTTTTTAACTGTGGCAATGAATACAGAGTCTGCCGGAAACATGTATACACACTTCAGGAAAAGAAAAACTTGTACAAATGTCACAATACTAAATTTTTGAGACACCGTGAGGCTTCTGCAAGTTACCTTTGGCCTCTACGCTACAGGCGGTACTGAGCAGGGCCCCAGGCCCCAGGCGTTCGTTACAGTGTGGAGCTGCTGCTCACGTGACTTTGGTCTTGCGATTGCTCCACGCATGTTTCCGGTTTCTTCTCTGCAGACCACGGTGCTGCAGATTTTCTGTGCCACACAACATCCTCCGGGTCCCCACAGGAGGGTGAAGCCATTGCTGGAAGAACATCAGAGTATTTTTCTTTTCCTTGAGGTGTGTTACATTTTTTGGTAGCCTCTGTAGTTAACTGATTTATAGTTATTTCTTCAAAATCAAGATTTTTAAAAAATATATACATTTAAAGCATGCATTTTACACTAATTAGGTTGAAGTTAGTATACTTGAGAATTTATTTAATAAATAATGTGGAAAAGGAGCTTTACCATTAACTTAGTATTTACATATCATAGATATAATTGCTGATAGTGTTTTGAGTGTTAAAATTTCTAATGGTGCACCGGGGATTTAGCTCTGTGGTTCCGGCGCCTGCCTAGTAAGCGCAAGGTCCCTGGTTCAGTCCCCAGTAACCACATATAACAACACCAGGCGTGGTGACTCACGCCCACCAGCAATCAGTACCACATACCACAGATGCCAGGGTTGGTGGCTCACGCCTATCATCCCAGCACTCGGGAGGCAGAGGCAGGAGGATTGCTGAGTTCGAGGCTTGCCTGGGCAACAGAGTGAGCTCAGGGCCAGCCTGAACTACAAAGGGAGACCCTGTCTCAAAAAAAAAAAAAAAATGTGGTTTGGACTTTGTTTAAGGTTGGCTAAACTTCTGGTATTAATGTCTAATACATTTTCATTTGTCATTCAATTGTGCCAGTGCTATTTATATATTTTAAAAATGCATGAAGAGCTTAGAAAAACATAAAAACCCAGTATAATCAAAGCCACTCTGAGGAAAGAGAACACTGTAAGCGTCACAGAGCTGCCGCCCCGCTCTCAGAGCCCGGGGCGGGAGGGGTGGAGGCTGGAGGCCCGCCTGGCCAACCCAGCAAGGCTCTGTTTAAAATGTTTACAAATAACGTCTAAGGAGTATTGTCAAGTAGGAAGAAAACGGTCAGTGGGGAAGGGGAAGAAGCAGAGAGGCTAAAGAAAGGAAGGAAAAATTTGACAGTATAAAGGAAAAAACACAAACGAAGCTTATGTGTATGGGGGAGGGGTTGAAGGGAGGGCAGGGAATGGAAAACATAAAAATCAGTTTATCATGCACAGGTATAAATTCTCCATGTTGAATGGAATCATAAGTTATACTTAATACGTACCACTAAACTCAATAAAGAAAATAATAATTTTTAAAATACGGAAATCCTTTGCCTCCGAACCTGAGGTTACAATTTTATTTGGAAGAAGGCTTGAACGTGATTACTTATTATGAGTTCGTAGTCCTCACGGGGGTGGGGGTCCCAGCGAACACAGGCGGGGCCCTTGCCCAGGAGTGAGAGACTCGGGCAGGGTCACCCGGGACAGTGCCCGGGCTGGAGCAGAGGCTGAAGCTCTGCCCCCAACAGGCACCCAGTGTTGCCCACAGACCGCCAAGTGACATCAGCGTCTTGCCCTGTGCTTCCTTCTGAGACGGTTTTGTGTCGCTGCGGAGCCCGGTTAACTTTAAAGCGGGAGCCTGAGGCCTGTGAGTGGTGCTGACTGGGAGAGGGGCCTGGCCCCCAAGCCGCTCCTCCCCCTTCCCTGAAGTCGTTTCGCTGCGGAAGCAGAACCCTCTTTGCTTGTGGCAGCCCCTGAGTCTGCCGCCAGACGTGAGCACCAGTGCAGATGCAGGAGAGCGTCCCTCCGGGCTCCGGCTCCGGGCAGGAGGCTGACACGGCTTCGCCGGACGCAGAGGAGCTGCTGCGTCTTAGCCCGAAGACGCACCCGCTCCGTGGCGTGGACCCTGCTCGACGTGTGTTGCCAGCAACTCAGGATTCTCCATCTGGCGTTGGCGGAAGTTCTGCAGCAGCTTTAGAAATTTCTGGAATGGTTTTTAAATGCATCTCTACCATTGAGGTTTCTTGGCAATCACAAAAACGTTTAGGGTCATATTAACTTGTACTGACTTTAGTTATCTTCCTACCACCGAACGCGTAAGCCCACGACCCAGTCGTGATGCTGGACTCCTTTGTCCTGCAGACTCCCCAGTGAATGACGCCAGCTGGAAGAGCCGCCCATTTCTGCCAACTTGCCCAGAAGTTCCAAGAAGCTGTGTCCAGTAGAGTACCTGACGCTTGTGTGTTTCTCAGACCCAAACCCAGCACTGCTACCAGCACGCAGGACAGCAAAACTGAAAAAAACTGAAACTTAGGTGAAACGGGCTTTCACAGAAAAATACACTTAATGATGTAGACTCATTTAAAATTAAGTAAATTCAGGGCCGGAGATTTAGCTCAGTGGTTCCGGCACCTGCCTCGCAAGCCCAAGGCCCTGAGTTCCATCCCCGGTAACCACATACAATGCTGGGCGTGAAGACTCATGCCCAGCAATCAGTACCACATACCACAGTGCCGGGCGTGGTGGCTCCCGCCTGTCATCCCAGCACTCGGGAGGCAGAGGCAGGAGAACTGCTGAGTTCAAGGCTTCCCTGGGCTCTGTGAGCTCAGGACCAGCATGAACTACAAAGTGAGAACCTGTCTCAAAAAATATATATATACATATATTTTATATATATATATAATTCTAACTAGAACTGAATAATTCTAATCAGAAATATATACACTTTTGAGAAACACTGAACATTTTAAAGAACACTTAACAAATGGAGATATATACCACGTTCATGAACACAAACGTTCAGCTCCACAAAGATTTGTAGCACAAGGAGAGAGACCAAAACGGAACACGAGGCCTCACTGAGTGCAGGAAACAGACCGGAGAGCAATGAATGCAGCACGGCCGAAAGTTTCAAACAGCACTGGAACAGGGTGAGCGACGCGGAGGATGAGCTCTCACCGGACGCTGAGCTGTGCAGCGAGGGAGGGTTATTTCATGGGACTCGACAGAACTGAGCGGGGGAGACTGTTAGGAACCAAACAGTAAATGCGGTCGGGGCTTGTAAGGGAATCGATTTAACACCGGAGGCATAATTTACACGATTGTTTTATAATGTCCCCCCAAAATGTCCAACCCAGAGGAGTCCAAGAGATGTGTCCCCACACCCGAGCCCCGAAGCGCCCAGCAGAGGGCCTGCAGCCCGCAGCAGAGCCCCACACAAGGCCGGCTGGGGACCTGGAGTTGACGGCAACGGCCTCCCCGAGTCCAGCGGGGCCTCGGGGCCGCCCCGTTGCGCCGTGCGGGTGCAAAGGCCAGCGGTGGGAGCTGGGAGGCCTGTGCTGGCGAGCTGAAGAGTGTGCGCCTCCAGGCAGAGGGCGCAGCGCTCCAGGCAGAGGGCGCAGCGCTCCAGGCAGAGGGCGCAGCGCTCCAGGCCGGCGCCGGAGCCCCTGACCGGCGCGGCCACCGTCTCCAGGGCCAGCGAAGAGCCGACAGCGCAGACGCTGCGAGAGCAGCCGAGGGCGAGTCCGGACACCTCCAGGGCGAGCTTCCCCGGGAAGTCGGCGGCCGGCGACGTCGCCGCTGCTGCTCTTCTCCGGCCCTGGGAAGGCTCAGGCGCGCGTTCCACACTCAGAACCAGCCTGACTCGGCTCAGCTCGGTGGCCCAGGCTGCCCGTTCGTTCACCCAGCGCAGCGCACAGTCCCCAGAGCGCGGCTCCAGTCCCGAAGCGTCCTGCCTGGAGACCGCCCACGGGCCTGCAGCCATGCAGGAGAGACCCCGGAATCGCCGAGGCCGGCAGCGAGGCCGAGTCCAGCAGCCCGGAGCACGGCGTCTGAAGCGGGCCTGAGGGGTGCAGCCCATCCGCAAGGAAACTGACTGCTCGTCAGCACAGCTCAGTTCGCTTTTAAAAGATAACCGAATCCAGACATTAAAGCATGGCATTCAGCTGGGCGTGGAGACACGCCCGCCAACAATCAACACCGCTTACCACAGTGCCGGACGCGGTGGCTCGCGCCTGTCATCCCAGCACTCGGGAGGCAGAGACGGGAGGATTGCTGAGTTCGCGGCGGCCTGCCTGGGCACCATAGTGAGCTCGGGGCCAGCCTGAACTACAACGCGAGACCCTGTCTCAAAAGCAAAAACAAAACAAAACAAAAAAAAACCATGGCATTCACAGTGCACAGCACTTAATTTTATCCTTTCACGTATTGAGTTTGTCGGTACACCTTGTGTATACTGTGGTCACACCCGCGTGACAAATTTGTGCTGTATCTGGTGTCTTCTCACTCTTTCCCGTGCCCTTATCCCCATACGCATACGCTTTTCTCCTGTTTTTATTTTTACCATCAACTTTTTTCTCTTTTTAGTCTATGTGCTGCCAAAGCTAGCATTTCTTTCTCTTTCTCACTTTCTCCTCCCCTCTTTCCCTTTTCCCTTTGAACACCTTCTCCCTCTTTCACAGTAATTTGAAAACAGCAAACATGAAGATACAGGAAACTAGTGTGGATAACAGCAGACTCGGTGGGTAAAAACATGGCTAGAAATGACAGAGGTGGTGAGACTGAGACAGATGCGTGTCAAGGAGACAAAGGGTAGGACTATGCTAAAGAAAAGTACAGGTTATTGCTAAAGATACAGATATTAAATTATATCAATATTTAGGGGGAAAGCCAACGTATTGCATGACATTCTCTATCTAATAGCTTGAAGATAAGGCTAATAGAATGCCAGAGAGCATGCAGGAAACAGAGTGACTCACAGAAAGAGATAAACTTTCTAGAAGTTAAAAACTAGAGCTGATTCGAGACAATTTCAGAAATGCCAACCAAGAGATAATTGTGGCCAAGGGAACAAAAGAAGAAAAGAAATGGTCTTATACGCAAGTTATTAAGTTTGAACTGGTCAAACTGGTCAAGGTCTAATAAAGTGAGAATAAATGGATTGCATTGTAAACACATGTGCGTAGCTCATGCTGGCGTGAAGACAGGTGCGACAGTCCTGACAGGCTTCGGAGGACTGCTTGGCTGGTGGGCAAGGTGCCTACCACATGCCACACGCTGCTCTTTTGGGAAGGAAGGAGTGGGATAAGGCCATGCGGAGGCGTGAGAGACCCGGATGTACACCTGCCTTAGACTGGGCCGGGTCCAGAGCGACCGGGGGGACACGTTTTCTCTGCCTTCCTGTTCATGTACAGCACATCTATTAGCACACCAAGATTTTACTTCTTGTTAAAATGTAAAACATTCTTGAAAGATGTATTCCTATCATCTCATCTTTTATTTCTTTTGTGAGGTTGATGGAGTTCTCATCTTGTTCCTGATAATACTTTTAATAAGAAGGAGAGAAATCCTCAGTCCTAGGGAGGTTCCAATAAGAGGAGAATAATGCAACAAAGAGAAAGCTGAGATCATTTGTTCGTGATTTGAACTGCAACCAACTCCCCATGCCACACATGACACATACCTGGAACATACACGTGAAATAAGGCGTGGGTTTCAGGATGAGTTTAGGCAGACTTTTCCTGAACCTCTATTAAATGTACCGCTTAAAAAAATTGGGGTTTAAGCCAAATCACCTGAAAAGAACGCTGCCATTGGTAGGCTCGATTTCTCCATTCTCAGCAACTAATTACAGAAGACTGAATGGGAAAAAGTGCTATGTATAATCCCCGGGGGGTGGGGGCAGGGTGTGTTATTTAGTTGTCTGTATCCAGGTAGCTAATCCCTTTCTTTGAACAAGTCGACATTATTTCACAACTAGAACAATATTAGGTTTTGGCTAGAGCTAAACAACAAAAAAAAAAATCTGAAGTTTATTTTTATTTTCCTACCTAAAGATATCTGCTATTTACCACCCCCCCACACACACACACACACCATTTGCGTATATGTTTTCATTTATAAGTAAAACGACAAAAAATTTAAACCCCTCTGTCCTCTTTTGGGTCACGTAACAATCGGAAGTGGAGACCAAATCTCAGAAGAATCCGGCCTTCTGTGATGGCTCAGGGCTCTGAGTTTCACCCTGTCCATGCTGGCTACGGCCGTAACTTCCTGGGAGCCTAGACCTACGTCTTCCTCATGCAGCCTTTCTGGAGTGGTCTGGAAAGTATGCAAAGATGATGCCCGCTGAGAGCCTGGCGTGCAAGTCTGAGCTCGCTGACTTTGACCACGCGTTTCACTGACAGTGCTCAAAATTGCCTTTTATCATTTTATTGGAGTGTTTCAAGCACTACCAAGACTTCATGGACAGTGTCTCTAAAGCTGTGGCCTCACATAGTTAAGAATGCAGTGATACAGTGATCCATAGTACTCAACATTTGTAACTAATTGTACCTTGGTAATAATCAAAACTGAGGTGAGTGAGTGATGTCAAGGAAAATGGCAGAGAAAGGAAATAAAATATCCTCTTTTTTGCAAAAATAATGAAAACACAGGAAAAATGATGAAAATTAACAAAGCTTCAAAGAACTGTGGTATCCTATCAAGGGTACTAATATAAACAGAAAGAATTCCAGAGAAAAGGGACAGAAATGAGCAGAAAGTTTATTTGAAAAATATAAATGTCCCAAACTTGACTTTAACTTTTTTACTTGATTTTAATTTTAAAAATATTAACGTGAATATTGAATAAGAACTTTAATGAATTTCAACTAGTGTAAGTGGAAAGCACTCTGCAGCTATGCACATCATGAGCAAGGTTCCAAAAACCAAAGACAGAAATTAAGACAGTGGGGAAATTTTTTTTTTTTTTTTTTTTTTGAGACAGGGTCTCGCTTTGTAGTTCAGGCTGGCCCTGAGCTCACTATGGAGCCCAGGCAAGCCGCCGCGAACTCAGCAATCCTCCTGTCTCTGCCTCCAGAATGCTGGGATGACAGGCGTGAGCCACCACACCCGACACTCTGGTATGTGGTATTGATTGATGGTGGGCGTGAGTCACCACGCCCAGCATTGTATGTGGTTACCGGGGATCGAACTCAGGACCTTGCGCTTGCGAGGCAGGCGCTGGAACCACTGAGCTAAATCTCCAGCCCGGGAAAATATTTTGAAATAAATTCATTTCAAGTAAAGACACGCTACACAAAGACTCCTGGCGTGGAATTGAAACAATGCTCTGAGGGTTAAAGTCTCCTGGTAAAAAATCAAGAAGCATGGCTGTGGTGCTTTATGCCAAGAGTGTGTTTATCTGGCAGGAAGTCGCCAGGTGTCTCCACGCGGCTGAGCACCTTCCCGCCTCTCCCTGGAGGTCCGCGACCTCACCGGCCGTGGCGAGACCAGCGTTCTGGCTCCTGGCCCCTTGAAGGCGACGCTGGCATCTCACCGTTGCTTCAGTGGGTGCTTTCCAGATGGCACGTGCAGTGACCCCTTCTCCGTGTGCCTTCTTTGCTGAGCTGTTTGTTTCTTTCTTTGCCTATTTTTATTTGATTATGTACTAGCGATGAGTTTTTAAGAGCTTTCGCATGTTTTAGAAGACAGCCCTTTACCAAGTGGCGAACTATTTCTCCTGTTCCGTGACTTGACCTATCTGACATCGAAAAGGAGGCTGTGACCACAAGTGTGGAGATGGTGTGGCTGGAGTCACAAATGGATGTGATGTCGCCTCGCAGGTGTCACGTGATGCAGGGAAGGTGACGTCGTCCGGGGAGGGATGCAGACAGGAGGGTGGACACAGACCCTGTGAGGACAGTGAAACTCCCAGCCTGGCCAGCAGGAGGCCCCGCCTCCTCGTCCTGCCCCGCCCACCCCTCAGGCTCCCAAACAGCGGAAAACAGCTGGAGACCCTTGTCCTCCGCAGACTCCTCCGCTTGCACAGGAGTTCTGTCCTGACAAGGACTTGCACATTAAAATGTCCTACGTTCAGGAAGCAGTTGGGCAAAATCATCTAACACAAAGCTCACTTTATAATAAAGTGTTGAATATTTCCCTGATTTGTCGAATATTGTACTGAAAGTGAAAATAGCAACGACTTTATCACGGGGAAGACAGGGCTACTTTCATACCACAGTAACATCAGATTTACTGCGGAGTCTCTCCCCCGTCTCCCTGCTCCCTCACTCTGGGGGTGGGGTGTGTGTGCGTGTGCGCGTGTGTGTGGGCAAGCGGAGCCTCAGACAAGTGGGCACTGGCTGTACAGTTTTCTCTTACAGATGGCAACGACTCCATGTCCCTAGGCTTCTAGACCCCAGTATAGAACATGTAGTGGACACTCAAAGCCCAGCCACCCTGTCTCTGAGTCGGGTCCCATTTGTAGGAAGAAAACACGAGCGTGAGGGTGTGTGCCACTTGTCCTGTTCCCGGGCGGTTCTCCACACCGGAGACTTTCACCGTGCGCACGGCTGACTCTCATTTTAAAGGGCTTGCAGTCACATACTGCTCAGCATATCTCAGGCTCCAGCGACTTTGATGTGTCAAAATGAAAAACAACCAGAACCAACCATGACGTTCCTTTAAAAAGTACAGCATAAAATTGACTTAAAATTTATTTAGAGGTCCCAGAATTTATTGGATGTACTTTAAAACAGAAGTTCACGTGGACCAAGTTCTTTTCATCTATTTCCCTAACAAATTAATTTTAGCAAAGATGAGCCGAATTCCTAAGCACTTCACTGGATCTGAGCCCAATTACTACATCATCCCAGACCTATCGAATTGGCTTCATTGTGTCACAGGTGACTTATTATTCACTGCCCTAGTCATGTTCTCACATAACTAATTTAAATGCATTGAATACAGCTTCATGTTCTATGTAAAACTGGAAGAGCTGATGTTTGTACACGGAGGCATAATCTTACATCACATGCGCAGATGTGACCGAAACAGAGGGCAGAGCAGGGAGGGAGAGAGACAAAGAGAGGAGAAGAAAGGGGAAGAGAGGCGAGGGAGGGGAGGACAGGAGAGCCCACGCGTAAATCTGTGGTTTGGGTCCTTGTTTCTTTGGCATTCTTATGCATGAAGTATTTTTCTCCCTCCCTTTCAGTCACACCACTGAATTTAGCCCTTTACAAATAATATTTACACTGCATGGCAATGTGCTTGGTGTACGCAGAAGAAATCTTTCTTCTCTCAGATGAAGCAGGCACATCAGCCTCACCTTGTAAGAGCTAATTCCGGCCGACTGTGTCAAGCGAGCCAGCAGAAAGTCCGAAGGAAGCCGAGGAACAAGAAGCAGAAGTGAGATCGCAAACCGTGCCAATCGCGGGCTCTGCCAATCCGAGATGCAGAATAAAAACTTAGAAGGCCAGTCCTGGCCCTGGGACTCCCTTTCTTTGGGCCCAGCTCTCTGGCCTGCAGTCAGCCTCCGCAGCTGGCGTCCCAGACGAGCCTCAGCGGGTCAGGCTGGAGCCCTGGCCACCCCTCGGCCTTCATCTGTACCCACGACACACAGGGCGTCTGAAAGAGGCCTCACAGCAGGCGCTGCGCGGTCTCCTGGGCCAGATTCGCCTTTGTTCCCAACAATGGCCCTGCTCCTTCCCCTCCGCTGAACCCAGCAACCCCCGTGCAGAAGGCCCCGCTGTGCTCTGGTTTCCACTGAGCGCCCGTCCCTGCGGCGTGCACAGGCCCCGGGCAGGCCAAGAGTGTCCGCGGCTCCGAGCCTCAGCGGGCCCTGTCCTCGGGAGCCTGCGTCGGGCCCCCGAGGGGCCTGGGCGTCGCCCTGCGCCCGGCTCTCTCTCCTGCCCTCCTGGAGGGGAGCAGCGGAGCACTGGCGTGGCGGCTCCGAACCCCTGCAGGGCCGCGGAGGCCCCGATGCCGAGGATGTTTCGAGTGGTGATGAAAAGCAGATTCGCGGGTGACGTCTGTTCAGCCCTTCAGCGAGAATGAACTGTGCACCTGCTGGGGTGAGGACTGGTCCTGTCTGCGACACACCCACCCTGCCTCGGTTTACCCTGGGATCCACCCCCCTCCCCCACCCAGGACCACACTTCCTTAGTTAGCGGCCGCCGCAGCACAGGTCATCAGCGGGTCTCCTGACGACCAAACGGCGTCTCTCTGGCCCTCTGGCGCATTCCCCGCCCGGCGTCCCACTTGCCGTTAAAATGCAAACCGCTGACAGGATGCCCCTGTGGAAGCACTCAGTGAGCCCACACGGGACGCAGAACCCACGTGGCCGCTTCCGGGCCCGGTACAGCGTCCTTCCCACGCACGTGCGTTTCCTCGCGAGAGAGGAGAGCGGGGCGGGCGCGGAGCACACAGGCCGGCCCTGGGTGGGGCAGCCCTGGAGAGCGGGGCGGGCAGCGGGTGGGACAGGCGAGCCCGCGGCGAGGCGGCCACACACCGACCGCATCCAGGCGAGCCAGGAGGTGGAAAGGTCGAACTTTCAAACTAGAACCAGGGCCGCAGATGTAGCTCAGTGGTTCCGACGCCCACCTTGCAAGTGCAGAGTCCTGAGTTCGATCCCGGTAACCACATACAATGCTGGGCGTGGAGACTCACGCCCACCAGCCATCAATACCACACACCACAGTGCCGGGCGTGGTGGCTCACGCCTGTCATCCCAGCACTCGGGAGGCAGAGACAGGAGGATTGCTGAGTTCGAGGCTTGCCTGGGCTCCATAGTGAGCTCAGGGCAGCCTGAACTACAAAGCGAGACCCTGTATCAAAAAAAAAAATTCTTTAAAAATGAAACAGTGAGGGCTGGAGGATTAGCTCAGTGGTTCTGGTGCCTGCCTCGCAAGTGCAAGGTCCTGAGTTTGAT